>LZPO01087321.1:103080-134596 GCA_001675575.1 Neotoma lepida | reverse complement strand
ATAATAATTGATGTCCATCTGGCTGTAACTCAATCTGATTCAGGCAAGTGGAGGCGGCTGTAGTTTACTCAAGGTGTAGAAGCCNAGTCTTGCCATTTTGTCTCACTATGGCCCCTTGGGTAGGGAGCAAGAAGGCAGAAGTCCAGAGCCCACCCCAAGACTCAGGGTCCTCTGGGGCAGGCCAGGCCCGCCTCACCTCTGCCCACCCCCCCAGGCAAACTGGCCAGGACAGCTGTGCAGCTTTTGTTGAACCACTGTTTGTTCAACAAATCAGGCCTCCAGGAATAGTTTTCTAAATTTAATGAGACAAGCCAGCAAAGGAAATCATCTAGCTTAAAAGTAGCCCAGAGTACCAATTAACAGTCTGATTTTGNGTAAGTCACTTGACCTCTCTGAGCTCCGGTTTCCACAAGTCTGGATGGGAGACAGCAAAAGTAAATCCACAAAAAGATGAAGCAACAAGGACAGGGTCCACTCTTGGCCAGCACTCCAATGTTCCTGGGACTACCTTGCACAGCAGCACTGCCCTCTCCCAGGAGCCAGCACAGGGTGCAGTACAGAGATAAGCATGTTTACAGCCCTTCAGATCTGTTCTCCCACTTTCACCCTAGGAGACAGAGTGCAGGCTTTGTTCAGGCTACATAGCTTTGAATNCCAGTTCTTCCATTCACTAACTAAGTATAAGAACACGGGCATTCTTTGGACTTATTCCTCATACTAAAAAACACTTATGCTAACCACCCCTGTACTGCGGGGTACTGGGAGGAGCCAGCCAGTGAGCATGGTCCCTGCAAAGAACTGAGAGCAGCAGCTACCACATAAATATTAGCTTTTACTATCACTGTCAGCATCGTCACCATCATGTTGTTGTTGTGTTGGGCAAGCTAATTAGCCTAATTTCCAACCTGAAAAATAGGGATAGCAACACCTGTCTTGTGGGAATGTGTGGAGTTCAGGAATTCAAAAGTGACAGGAACCTGCAACCCAGCAAACAGCAAATAAATATTAGCTTTCTCTCTCTNTGCCTTCCCAATTCTGGTAGGAAGACAGCTCTGTGGAGGGGCTACCCTTTTCTGATGCCTGTGAGTCCTGTATCGCTTGCTTTTCTTTCCATGTAAAATCTCTTCCCCACCGTCTTTGCTCTTAACTGTCTCCAGTCTCTAGACAACAAAAGAACAGGCTACATTCTAGCTGGGAATGAAATCTTTTTTCTTTTTCTTTTTTTTCAAGGCAGAGCCAAGACTTAGTAGCAAGGCCACCACCAAATTGCCAACCAGAATCAGAGGGTTCTGAAAGCNGCTTAAGGACCTGGGCAAGGGTTTGCAGCACTCAANGCTGAAGCCTCTTCAATTGCAGCCTGTCACCCCCTGAGTTAAGTAGCGGGTGAAATCAGCATGTATAATTCTCATCTAGCAAGTTTCACAGAGGCCCATTACGTTTCAGCATGATTAACACCTCTTTCACTCAGGGTTGGTTTTTTTTCCCCCTTCTCATTTTCCTTTTCCAAGGACCAGTGATAGGGTTTAAAGAGCAGAGAGGGACAGAGGTGAGAGCGTCAATAGAGCATNTGCTCAGCTTTAAGTGAAACTCTCAGACAATTGATGGGCATGGAGAAAGAAGAAGATATTTTCCACATGCCCTCCTGCCAGATTTAGCAATTTACTATCAGGCTCCTCAGGCTAAGAGGGAAGAGGACTCATGTGTAGAAACACACAGAGAGAGCTGAAATATAAATTCACAGTCTAGTCATCCTTCCACCTACCTACCCATCCTTCTACCTACCCATCCATCCATCCATCCATCCATCCATCCATCCATCTTTCCTTCCTTCTACCCATCCTTCTGTGCATTCAATAATCTCTCCCCCCCCTTTTTTTTTAACCAGTTTAAGTTGGATTTATCTATGGACCTCTGCCAATTTCCTTCTAGAACCTTTGAAGATTGGATCAAAAATCCCCTAAGATCTCACAGTTGTGAGTAAACCTCACTTANAGCACTAACCACAATGAAAAATATTATACATATTTGTGTGACTACTAATTAGTGGCTGCAAGAGCTCAGTTTAAGCCCTAGACTGCCTACCTCCAAGACCAGGGTCTTTCCCCAGGAAAGTGTTGAAGCTGATCCTGGCTCTCCAATTCATAGGCTGTTCTAGACTTCATCNCTTGCTTTCTCTCTGTGTCTATTTCCCCTTTGGTAAGGGAACCACGTGTCATGGGTTGTGGCATCTGAATTCCTACCCTACTTTGCTTTTCTAGGATTTGTTATCAAATAGGACTCATGTGTATAAGGATTGGTCCCCAAAGAGCAGAGATCCCCTCTGGCCCTGGAACTGTCTCCTGCTTGTTGTCCTTCCACTGTGGNCTNTGCATGGAGAAGGGTCCAGAGAGTTGGAGATGTCAACTCTCACCCCTCAGTCTTGTCTCCTCCCTTCTGTCCACTGACTTTGAATTTCACAGGTGCCTCTGGGCCTGACACCACAGACTGATGGACAGACAGCAGTGATGATGGACAAACTGCAGTGATGATGGAAGCTGATCAAATGCAGTGCAGAGCTCCCAGAGGACCCTCTGCTCATTNACTATTGCTTCTGTGGTNTTAGGTATGAGCACCCCTGAAGTTCAGAAAAATTAAAAAGTGGAGAATTTAATTAAAGCCCTCCCAGTCTAATTGCTTTCCTGTTGGCTTACGGGGTCCTGTGAAGGAAAGAAAACAAAACTATCAGCCAGGTCAGTCTGGGATTCACAGGTTGGGCCTTCCACTGGAAGACATCGTATCTCACATTGTTTTGCCTCCAGGAGTTACTAGAAGAAAGCGAAGAAGAAAAGCTTGTGCTGTGGTGGGCACAACACTTAAACCTCCTGAAACACAAATTCTAAGATTAAAAAGAGATAGATGTGATAACCCCAGAAATAAAGAATTTGCAATTTATGTACATAGATACATTTTAGGGAAAATACTTGTCTACCACTAACAAAAATTAATATTTAGAATTCACTAGATGCTCTTTCCAGAAGATAAGAAAATTTAAGAACCTCCATTGACAAATAGAGAAAGAACATAGAGGAATTGATGACAAGAGACAGAAAAGGCTAGCAGGCAAACTGACCTTGTGCTAAAAAGACAACAAAGATAAAGAAAACCCAGCAAGCTGGGCAGTGGTGGTGCACACCTTTAATCCCAGCACTCGGGAGGCAGAGGCAGATGGATCTCTGTGAGTTCGAGGCCAGCCTGGGCTACCGAGGGAGTTCCAGGAAAGGCGCCAAAGCTACACAGAGAAACCCTGTCTCAAAAAACCAAAAAAAAAAAAAAAAAAAAAAGAAAAGAAAAGAAAACCCAGTAAGATATGAGTACAGCCATTAGACTGATAAACATTAAAAGCACTGCCCCTNAAGGCTCTGACAGGGTGTAGAATATGAGAAGCACCTGAGATCTTAGGAAATGTGATAGACGGGTCACCTGATATGGTGTCATGTCATCCTGTTCCTTGATTTCTGTGTATGATTTACTAAGCTACTCAATTTTTCCAAGCCTCAGTTCTAGTGTGTGTGTGCATATGTGTGAGTGCATGAGTGTGTGTACATGTGTATAAGTACATGAGTGTGTGTGCATGGGTGTGAGTACATGAGTGTGTATGAGTACATGAGTATGTGTGCATGTGTGTGTGCATTTTGTGAGTGCACGAGTATGTGTGCACATGTGTGCACATTTGTGTGAGTGAATGAATATTTGTACATGTATATAAGTGCATGAGTGTGTGCATGTGTGTGAGTGCATGAATGTGTGTGTATGAGTACATGAATATGTGTGCACGTGTGTGCACGTTTGTGTGAGTGAATGAATATTTGTACATGTATATAAGTGCATGAGTGTGTGCATGTGTGTGAGTGCATGAGTGTGTGTGTATGAGTACACGAATATGTGTGCATGTGTGTGTGCATTTGTGTGAGTGCATGAATATGTGTACATGTGCATAAGTGCATGAGTGTGTGCATGTGTGTGAGTGCATGTGTGTATGAGTACATGAGTATGTATGTGTGCATGTGTGTGTGTATGAGTACATGAGTATGTGTATGTGCATTTGTGTGAGTGCATTAGTGTGTGTGCATGTCCATGAGTGCATGAACACTCACTGAGTTGAGATGAAGCACACACAGACATGTAAATGGAATATACGCGAAGACCCTAATCCACCAACCTAAAGTTCCACATGGAGTTAGGTACTCCATCGGGGTAGTTTCTCAAAACCAACTCCAATGTGTCTGTTATCTTCATCNTGTGCAGTTCACTCCCAATCTGAGCAAAGCATCCTCTCAGGAAGGATCTACAGCTAGACATGCTTGTGCACACATATAGTGCCTNCTCAGGAAGCTTAGGAGGGAAGATCGTTGAAATCAGGATTTCCAAAGCAGCCAGGGCAACAAAGTGAGGCAAAAGGCAAACAAAGATCTAGATTTCCAAACCTAAAAGTGACTGTATTTAATAGGAAAAGTGGAGACAGTGAAATGCCTGTAGCAACCCATTTCAGGCAGAAGTCTCTGGAAGCTGCAAATCACTTTCACTCACATCTTCTAAGCTGATCTCACCAAAGCCACAGAGTCAGACATAGCCTCCATTTATGGATGCAGAAGCAGGTTCGAGACAAGGGGGTTTTGCCCAAGGTCACTGAGCAAGTGAGTCTCAGAAGCAGGATGCATAGCCCTGTCTCCAAACCACACTGCCCTACTTGCAGAGAGCAATGAGACCAAGAGTGGTTTGGAGGTCCCTTGGCAGAATGAATAAAAATGTTAAAAACAATCATGTTGCCTAGAAGCCTGATAATTTCAAGGTACTTTTATGGTACAACTTCAGTGAATATTTAAAAAAAAAAAAANCAATGATAATAACAACTTGGGCTGGAAGCTGGAAGGGAGACAGGATTTCTCCTAGCCACTAGCTGAGAGTGTCATGGGCAGGTCCATGGGCTCAGGNACATAGAAAACACCACCTTACCATTGTAGGACACAGCTTCTCTGCCAAGACCATCACTGGTCCTTTGAATCTGTGCCTCATTTACNGTCCTGCAAGCTCTGTTACTTCTCATGTTCCAAAAGGAGAAAATGCACGCCTTGTGCCCTTCTTCCCACAACAGCCCTGAGCTCTTGGTCTTCCCTTCCTTAGCACCTCTCCTGGGGTGTGCTTTGACACAAGCCTGGGCACTATGGTCCCCAAATCCCATAAGTCCTTGACGAAAGGCACAAAAGAAATAAAGAGTTGCTGTGAATGACAGTGACTATTACTGACAAGGCAAGAGACCTCCTGGGGACTGCAACAGCAAATGTGATCACCCCTGTCACCAGCCCCTGTAATTTNCAGAAAAAAAGAGGCTTTATCTGTTCCTTAGCTCAAAGCTCCACTATCACCCTGATGATGGGACAAACAGTCCCTAAATGGCATTCAGAATATGAGCAAGTCAGTGGCTGTAACAGCTGCTGCTAGCTGAGGAAGAGCCTTAGCCACCAGGCCGAGGCTGGACTAGGAAATGGCAAGAAATCCTGAGAGCCTGCTCAGGGCTCCTGCCCTGCCTCTCCCCTTGCTGGGCAGCTGAACATCACGTACTTCCATCAGGGTCACTGAAAGTTTGTCACAGACAGATGGACGTTTGTATCATGCTTTCAGCTAGTGAAATANATCTTGAGTGGTGATTTTATTTTTATTTTTTCCAATCTCAGTCTCTAAAGGTCAATCCAATACATACTAGATGGACATCCCAGGGTTTGCAATACAGCCTGGACCCATGTGATGGGATTTGGAGAGCAGAACCATTTTCTTTTGCAGTAAAATGTAATAAGAAAATCTGCAANAAGGGGAGGTCAAAATTATATGTTGAGGANAGTGAATGGCCTCGCTGTGGCAAATCTTCATGGTCCTGGTTTCCTTGGTAGAAGGAGAGCTCTGCCAGGCCAGAGTTCCTAAGTCCAACCAACAGTGGGGGGAGGGGGGAGGGGAAGGGGAGCCGGGCATGAGGCCTATCCCATAGCTGTTAACTACCCTTATCTAAAACTCAGAACTGATCCTTTTCTCACAGCCAATAATGTAAGCAGAAAAGACTGTAATAGAATCAGCAGAGCAGGTGTGAATCCTGACTTGCAAATACCAGCCTTAAAAAATTGNAGAAGGAGGTGCTGGAAAGATGGCTCTGTGGTTTCCAGTACTGACTTCTCTAACAGAAGTCCTGGGTTTGATTCCCAGAACCCACATGGTGGCTCACAACTGTTTGCCACTCCAGTTCCAGTGGATACAATGCCCTCTTTGGGCCTCTCAAGGCACCAGCATGCACATGCTACACGGACATACCTGAAAGCAAAATATCAGTACATTTTTTTTTTTTTTAAGTGCAGAGGGGTCTGGAGAGATGGATTGGAGGTTAGGAGTACATACTACTTTTGCAGAGGACCAGAGTTCTGCTTCCAGTATCCATATATCCATATCAAGAGGCTCACAACCACCTGAAACACCAGCTCCAGGTGATCATACGCCCTCTTCTGGCTTTCACAAGCATGTGCACTCATCTGTGCGTAATCACACATGGACACAGACACAGACACACACATACACACACTCACACACAGTCATACAATATTCAATAACAAAAATAAATTTTTAAAAAATATTGAAGAAGCCATTTGACTTTTACAGTTTCTCCTGTAAAAGAGTGACAAAATGCTTGCTTGTGTGGAAAGACATGGGAGAACTTGAAGTTACAGGGCTTGGCACGGTGTCCAGCAGTTGCTCAATCCATCTGGGTTCCACATTACTCCTTCTTGACAAACTCACAGCACTGTATAAGGGAGATGGATGGCAAGCCTCAGTACTCTAAATATAGGCTATCCATGGGTTGGTGGGGACTCATCCATGGAGACAATGAAGTGTATCAATGCAGGCACGTCAAAAGGACAAGAGGTGACTGGATGTTTAGGACTACAAGCTTTGCTGGTTTTGTTCTTTAGAGCAGAGGGGTTTTTTGTTTGTTTTTTTTTTCTGTTTTTTTCATCATTAAAAACACATACAAAACAGGCATTAAATACATAGTAATTTGTCTGTCACATTCACTGCTGTGTATTTGAGGATAAAACAATTTCTGAGAAGTAGTAGGTATTTAATAAGTGTCTGGTATGTACATCTGGAGATGAAGGATGAATGGGGGATAGATGAAAACATGGGCTTCATGGGGACAAGGGGAGCCACTAGAGAGAGGAGACACTGAGAAGGGGAACAGGAAGCAGGCAGGTCATATACTACTGCTAAATATTGCATCTTCTCCGGTAGTACAAATTTTCATTTCAAAATATGTTTTTGTTTCTCTTAAAGGTAAAATATGGTGGAGGAGCTGATTCTTAAAATAGTTGTTTTATTAAAAAGCCTGGCACGACACATTGTGAAGCTAAAAGTCATTTTAAAGCCATTAAGGTAAAGGCAAAGATACTTGGCCCCAAGCTCATGGGCTTGTTCCTAGGAGTCTACCCTTTCCCCGGCAAAGGAAAACAAGAATTCTTTGATTCAGAAGGAGAATGTAGGACTATCCAAGGCTGGAGGAGGAAGGGAGGTGAAAGAGGGGGTGCACACAGGAAAGTGAGGGGAGTTTTTGCTGGAGTTTGATGTGTGAAAACTTCATCCCAATGCAACAATGTTGGGGGTTGAGGCCTGCTAGGAGGTGTGGAGTGCATGAGATGGAAAAGTGGGGTCATTACTGCACAAGCCATTGTTAAAATGGAGAGTTTTGTCCCCCTCTTGCTCTTACTCACCGCTGCCCTTCTGCCTTCTGCCATGGAACAACACAACAGGAAGATCTTTGTCATGTGCCTGTGCCATCTTCTTGGAGTTCCCAGCAGTTAGAGCAGTGGTTCTCAACCCTCCTAACANTGCGACCCTTAATACAGTTCTCATGTTGTGGTGACCCCCAAGCATAAAATNACTTTTGTTGCCATTTCATAACTGTAATTTTGCTACTGAGCGGTGTCTCAGTTCCTAAGACCATTGGAAATATGTATNCTGATGGTTATGACCCACAGGTTGAGAACTGATGCTTTAGAACAATGAACTAATANTTCTTTTCTCATAAGCTATCCAGCCCTAAGTACAGTCATGTACAACAGACTAAGACAGTGGAGCAGATGCGACTAGCACTCCTTCTCAAACTCTACAAATGAGAAACACGATGGCAATTTCTGTGAATCTAGTGTCAGAGCCAAAGGTCACGTGACAGTTTTCCAAGATGAAATTCGGGGAAGTAATGGACCTTGAGGATTGAGATTCTTCAAAGACGAATCTCTAATAAGTGACCACACTAGCTCCGCCAAACCATGTGCTTATTAATATGTAATTAATTGTGAGCCCAGCACTATTGCAAGGACTCAGGTGGATCTGGGGATGACATTTGTGTCACAGTGTGGCAAAGCCATTTGCACATGTCTCTACATAAATTTGCACCTCCTGGCACACCAGTCTAGAAACTGAACCTGAGACAATCAATATTTTACATACTGTCCCGTTACTTAAAGCTGTCCTTTCAAATGGCTTCNTCTAGCCCACTGAGAACATAGTTGCCAGAAAGCCCACTCCCTGACAGGCAGAAATTTATTTCTACCTTGCTTCCAAGTTCTCTCTGCTGTGGACAGCATGAGAATACAACCTTTACAGGTAACACCTCCCTTTTTTCTCTTGAATCGTATCCTTAAGGTAAGTATTCAAAAATCATATCAATGGATCACAGCTTTGCAGTAAATGATAAATAGGATGCTAAGTTTGCCACAGACTCACTAATTTTATTCTCTTGGTAGCTGAATGGGAAGAATAATGCCTGGTTAATTTCTAAAAGAGCTCTAGATTAGAGAATGGTATCATACATACTACAACAATGTTTTAACAGAGTTCAATAATGTACCATGTGGATGGTAAGTGCAGTTGAAAGCCTGGGATAATTAGTAAACACACACACACACACACACACACACACACACACTGCATGGGAATTCTGCTCTGGCAGCGACAATGGGCACGTCTTGAGCTCATTTTCCTTTCAAAGACTCTAATGCCACTTTGTCTTTTATCCCCCTGGGCATTGGTCCTTGTGGGAATTCCATGAGAAAAGCTGAAAAGGAATGAGGGAGGGGGGCTTCAAATATTCCCTTTGTCTAGCCCATAATAAGGATTATTCTGGATCTTTTGTCTAGCACTTATAAGCTACCATGGCAGTTAATGAATAAGTTAATTGGTTAAATCATTCTAACGGGGACTGCCAATCCATCCCTGCGTGCCTGAGACGTGTGTGGAGAAGATTAAGGCTGAGCTTAAAAAAGGACCAAGGCACCAGATGGCTTGAAGTAGCCCCAGCAATAGTTGGATTTTTTAATTAGTAATGTCACATATTTTCATCAGAGAAAACTTTGGAAAAAGAGAAGAGGTAGAGAAGTAAAAGAAAAAGTTATTCTACAGCATTGCTCTCTACAACTAATATTTTGATAGATTTTAAAGTGAATTTGCATAAACCTCATAGGTAGAACACAACTAACATTTTCTCCTGCTTTTCCCTTTCAGCATTTTAGGTTTCTAATAAAAAAATATTCTTTCAAAATATATTTACTGGCTAAAGAATATTATCTAGAATGGGTATTTCATGGGCATTAACTCATTCACCTGTTAAACAGTTGACGTCTGAAATTTCCTTTGGTATTTGTTATTACCTGCTCATGCGTTATGCACCTGGGTCAATGAAATTATCTTCGCTATCTCAGGAAGGAATATTTGAAGCAGATGATATGTACACATAGTTAATCAAAGCTGTGTATACACAATAAGAGGAGGTGCTCTTCAGCTGAGTCCTGAGGCCAGGGGAGATAGAGAGGTCAGAACAGGAGTAGCAGAGTCAGATGCCGGAGGGAAATGCATGTGCAAACACACCTGCGCAGGAGTTGAATGCTCCTTGCAAATTGCACAGGGCTTCTTTCATGGCTGGACTATGCAGTGAGCAGGGAGGCGGGCCAGCCCTAGGTCACTCTAGCCTAAGCACATTGAAAAGCCATTCGCACTGTGATAAATGCAAGGTGCGTTTTAACATTTTAAAAGCAAGGTATGTTAACACTGAGAACACTGTGGGCCTGGACTCTTCACACCTGACAAGCCTCTAATTAGCAGCCAGTTTGCATTCAGATTTCATAGCTGGCCAGTCTGCCTGTCCGTGCACCATGAACCACATGTACAGGACAGCAAGGCATCCATCCAACAGAAGATGAACCCTGTCAACCTCTCAGATGCATGCAGAATTTGTCCTTTCTTCTTTGGTAGACTTCGCCCATACGGAAAGCTACAGGGGGAAAGATACCAGGATGGTTTCAAACAACAAAAGCAATATTTGGGGCAAGTGGTCATCTCAGTCCTCAGATGACCGCTGGGTGATATAGTCAGGTAGACAGTCTTTTTAGTTTTAGCTAAGGCAAAGTCTTTCNCTGTAGTCCAGGTTGGCCCCGAACTCATGATTCTCTTGCCTCGTCCTCTCCAGGGCTAGGATTGCAGGAATGTGCCACAATGCCTGGCCAGGCTTGGTTGTGATTGCGGTTTTGTTAACCCCGCTCTGCTAAAATGTTCTTCCCCATCTCAGGTCGAGCCAGCTTACCTTCCTTACCCTGCAGCTTCAGCCTCAATCTAAGGTTTGCCATTTCCTGAAAGTTTTCCCAGGAAGGGCTGAAAATAGCCTTCTTGTTGATCTATTCCTCAACCTACACTTGCCACAGTACATGTATGAATCGCTTGACCTATCTGGCTCATTGTCTGGGTTGTGAGATTCAGAGGGCTGGCAGAGAATAGCTGCCCAATAACTTCCTAATTAATGAATGGATATGAACTGTGATCCCAAGATCACATGTTCTAAAGCATGTTAGAAGCTAGCCAATGTGTATGGCCTCCTCAAAGATAGGAATGACACCCTGCCACCTGCCTGTCCCACTATTATGAGGGCAAGCTTGTCCCTTCTGGGTGCATTGCCCTCTGCCTCACCTCCTGTCTTCTGAATCCAGTCTCAGAGTGAGATCTGTGGGTATGTTCTGCAGCCTGAGTGTTGGTGTAGCTATGGAGGGTGGGAAGCAGTGGGAGAATCCTGGGAGTGAGAGGAGGGCTCTGTCCGGGATGCACTGAGGTCCAGTCATGTTCATGGACCCCCTCAGTCCTTTGCAGCTACTAGATAGCAGTCAATGGAGGGAAGCTGTGTAGGGACAGGGCTTATGGGTCAGGGGACCCAAAAGAACTACCTGTGTGAGATGGCAAGCAGGTTCAGAAATACAGTAAACACTGAATGAGCAGGGCAAAGCAAAACTGCTCAAACATGGGCGGTTGTTTGTTTACATTTTCCATTCAAGTTAAGACAGATAGAAAAGCAGAAGAGAAAGAAGGAATGCCCGTGTGGAGCTGTACTGAATCTCCAAACCCTGGAGGCAGAATCCAGTGCTATTTCAGAGACCCTTGATTAATCATGGGAGAACCCCCATCTTAGGAGACATAGTTGCTGGGTTAGGCCTTGGGAACAGGCTGATTCAGTCTTAGCATTCACTGAGAAGTCTTGGCCCTGTAGGATAAACACGAACTGACCCAAAATGCAGGCTTGGCCAGCTTCTGGAGCTTCCTAACAGCATGACTCGGTAGAACTCAGGAATGTACCCTACAGCCCTCCAAGGAGGAGAAGGAAATTCCCCAAGGCTAGCCATTGCCACAGGGAACCTCCCAGTTCAAGAGTCCCAGGGGACAGATTGAGGACACAGACTGGTCTCATGTCTTGTTCTACAAAGAAATGAAGGTTGAAGTCTCAACAGTGTGTGGATCAGAAAGTGAAGACAGAGCCTTGGAGGGTGGGCTAAGAGAGGCTACGTGGTGGGGCTGAATGCCTGTGCGATCACAGCCACCAGACGAACCATTCTGAATCACGTTTTCTCAACTACAAGTTGACCATGAGGATAAATAGAGATAACCTCTATGAAGGCATGGATGCAGAATTAGCACATAGTAGGTCTTCCTGGGCCTTGGGTATATGATCTGTGTGTCTGTGTAGGTCACACTCCCCGGCTCTACCAGCTGCACCTGTCCTTGGTCACAGCTCTCCCAGGTACCCCAATTCCCTGCTTTTATCATCTCTCAAGTAGTTAGACAAGGGGCAGCCAAGAACAATCTGGAACTTCAAAANAAGCACCCCACCCTCACCCCAGCACGTAGTGGCTGTAGCCAAAGATGCAATCACATCCTTGAAATTAAATGGCCTGAAAAACTCAAGGAAGAAAGAGTCAGTGTGAACAGCCTTCTAAATGCATCAGGTTTCTGGACCCTTCCCAGTACCCTGTCTCCTTAACTATGGCTTCTGCAGCAGCTCAAATGCAGGACGTGGCCTGGAATTTCAACAGCCCCCAGGATTTGCTCAGCACTCCATCATTCATTCAACACATCTTGGCTGATCCCCTCTCTAGACAGACTTTGCAGCCAGCCATTAAGGTGCTAAAGAGCTGCCAGTCTGCCTGAGAGGAGAGAGCAAGGGAGTCAGCACCAGGACAGAGTGACAAACAGTCCTGTGACCAAGAGAAGGAGGAGGCATTGGCTCATTCTAAAAGTGGCTACAACATCAGCTTGCATTTAGGAGGCAACTGGTGTGAGCCAGATTCTGNGATGGAGATGCTTACATAAATTATCTCTACTCAGACACAATTACGATGATATTTTACAAAGATACAATGGAGAATCAGGCAGATAGAGGGAGTTCTCAAAGCCAAGGAGCTCATGAGGGGAGGCCAGGATTCAAACTGAAGTTTTAACACTGAGTCATCTTCACAGTCCCCCTAACTNTATGCCTTCTGCCTTCTAGTTTCTTCCTCTGATGAGGGAAAAAAACCTCTTGCTGTGTGCATTCCATGATCAGACCAAAATTTAGTCACACAAACTGAGTTCCCAAGAAAGGTTTTCCCAGCANGACCCCCGAGGCCTGACAAAAGGCCTCCATGCCTCTCCCGGCTGCAGTCCTGGGGACAGGTTACAAGGGATTCCAAGGCAGAATGGCTCCTGTAATGAGAAACCCACAGGCTAAGCTCTCAGTGGAGCCTGAGGCTGGGCCACAAGGAAAGAGAACTACCACAGACTTTCTCCAGGACAGGCTACTCTGGCTCCCTGCCTNAGAAGCAAAACCACTCTTCTCTGTGCCAAGGATCCTTGGAGGAATATTTATGAGACATTAAAACCACTGCCATTACATCTTTAAAAATTCTTGTATGTGTAATTATGGGTCGAGGGATTCAATTCCTGGATGTGGTATTAATTACTTCCTTGCAGCTTGCAATATTCAGGGATGGGAAGTAAGGGCATACAGCCTGTAGGTCTNCTGGATTTCCTTCTGCTACTGCTGACACTTGATGCATGCTGCTACTATAGTGGCCACCCTGACCCTGCCATACTCCACCCTCATGGTGGGTTCCTACCAGAGAGGTTGGTTGACCCAGTCCATGTATCATTCTGGTTCCCTAGCTGGTCTGGGCCAGGAGAAGGCATTAGAGAAAGACAGGGACTCAGGAATAGGACCATTCCTGCAGTCTCTCTCCTAGCAAGGTGTGTTTGTGGGAAGGAACGGTGTTTATCTTCTATGCTAGCTTAAAACAAAATGCCATGCTGACTATATCCATGGTAAATAAAATACTAGAAAGAATAATAGAGATTGTTTCCCCAAAGTTCAGTCACTTACCCAAAAGTCCCGTAGAACATTCTATGTGCTAAACCCTGATCAAGAAGTCAGCCTTTAGAAAGAAGCATCCTTCCTTGGGAGTTATATGCCTGCCCTGGAGTCTGCAGGATACTGAGCCTCCGGTGTGTACTGTGAACCAAGTAAACCTTCTGTACCAGAGTAAAGATAAAGTTTCCTCATCCTCCTGACTCATTTGGTGGGACACTGCCAGCCACACACTTTACCTGGGGTATCAGGAATTTCCACACCCAGGCCATGGGAACCCTGACTACACTGNGTAAGAGCTGGGTAAATGGAATCCAAATAGGATCTGCACAGAGCATGGGCATGAGCTCACAGAGGCTTGAGTTCAAATCTTCCTACTCAGAGTTTCTTCTATGAGCCATAAGACTCCCTGATGTTTCTGGAATTCACTCAACAGCCATGGAGCTTTTCCTTTAGGACCAGCCTTGCCGAGTTGGGTTTCAGATGCTTGTTCAGTGTCCTTTCTCCAGGGGCACTCAGATCCCTGACTTCTTGTCACCCTCACCCTGCTACTGGCCCTGAGCCTGATGTTTCAGTATCAGTCTGTAGCTAACATGCTACTGTATCAGCACACAGCAGAGACCCTCTTCCTAAGCTCCTCACCTGCATGAGGCCTTGGACGATGAAGGGACAAAGCCCTTTGTAAGAANTCACTGCCCAGTCCACAACCACTTGTCACTGAGCAGTGCTGTGGGCTGCAGGGAAAAGATCCACTTTGGATCNTTCGAGGAATGGACAGGAAGTCTCACCATTGGATAGACTTGACTTTGTCCAATGTTTTTCATTTTGGCCAATCATTAGAGTTGGCTGAAGAGCTTTCTTTGTCTTAAGGCCCAGGTTAATCTCCAGACTGATCAAACAATAATCTAGAGCTGCATCTCATGCTCAGGATGTAAATGTGNAGCCAAGACTAAGNTCACNCTCAGCATTTTGGGTAATTTACACCAGATGGTTAATCATGTCCACCCAGAACATGGATTTTAGATGGAGCAAATAGGGGATTTCCATCACAGAAAACTGAAAGAAGCTGGGCTGCTAACTGCTCTATTTATGTTAGTACTTCATTTACAAAAATGTAATCCCCTATTAAGAAAAGAGCATATATGGATTAACTCCTGTAATCAAAAAATGTAATTAATAACCCAGTTACAACAAGATTTTGAAGAGCTAATAATCCCTAAGTACAAATTATGCACGCTCATTAAAATCAAACTGTTATAAACTCCATTTATTCAACAAATAATTCCTTGTCTGACAGCTTGCTTTATTTTACAGCTATAGAAAATGAAAATGTGTTTCCCTCATCATCTGGGATTAAACTCTTAGAACTTTTCAAAGGTTTCAGCCTAGGGCCAGCACTTTTTCCACACCTCCCTCTTAGGGACAAGGGCTTCCTGTCCTTCCTCCCTCCAGACCACCCTACTTTCCACCTACCAACCTTCATTTGCTGCTTGTTCCTTTGACAGTGTCCCTGTCAGACAGCACAGANGAATCCTACTCAAGTCACAGTGTATGGGGTCCTTCCATCCCTAAAGTGTTCTCAAGTCCATTACTCAAATTCTTTCTATTACAGAATAATGAAAAGAGGTTACACTCTGGAATTAGATGGCTCTACCAAAAGTTCAACTGTGGGAGCTGGCACCAGACCCACACAGGTGCAGTTACCCTGTGGATGACCGAGAGGACTCTGCTTAGCAGTGGAGGAAAAGGAATTTTGTCAGTGGGTATTTCTAGCTCAGCTGGTTATCCCTACGGGGAGNGGGGGAGAGTGCACTTTGACTTCCATCTCACACAGTAAAAGAAAGTCAATTCCAGATGGACTGTAGATCCCAATATAAATGGTAGAAAAATCAATTTTACAAGAAAACACAAAATAATATCTTCATGACTTCAAAATAGGCAAAGTTTCCTAAGCATGATGTTAAGATATGTTAATCATAAAGGAAAACTTATCAATCCAACTTGACCAAAATGGAAACTTGTACTTATCAAATGATATCATTAAGAGAGTGAAAAGTTAATTACGGTGGCTAATCTTAACTGTCACCTAGATGAGAACTAGAATCCCTAGGCTTTGAGGCTCTGCCTGTGGGAGATTATCTTGGTTATGTTAATTGGGGTAGGAAGACCCATACACTGTGGATGACACCATCCCCTGGATTGAGATCCTGGACTTTAGAAAAAGAAGATGAGTTGCCCAAGCATTCGCTGCTCCCTGTTTCTTGACTGTGGATACAAAATGCCCGGCTGCTTCAAGTTCCTGCTGCCTTGATGTCCCTATCAGGAACTGTGAGCCAAGATAAACTNTCTCCATTATGTTGCCTCTGGCAGGGTGTTTTACCACAGCAACAGGAAAAAGAACTCAAGTCACCAACTTGAAGAAGATGACACTGTCTGATAGGGGATTTGGACTGTAAAGCACTGGGAAGTCCCATAAATAAACAAGAAACAAAAAGTAGACTGTGTGATTCATTGTTTAAAAAGCAAGTTGTAAATAAGCACTTGACAAAAGAGGATCTCCAAGGGGCCAATGAGCTTGTGAGAGGTGCTCCGTGTCATTAGATACTAGGGAAACCTAATCCACAATGAGACACAATAATTTGACCCCTAAGAGTAGCTAAAGTGAAAGTGGCAGTTGTTAGGGTATGTGTGTCCTTGGAGTAGGCAAGGCAATCAGATCACACTATCGGACAGCTGGGTTTGGGTTTCTACCTGGCAAAACCTAGTAAACAATGTGTGTGTATGTGTGTGTGTGTGTGTGTGTGTGTGTGTGTGTGTGTGTGTGTGTGTAGATGGATATAGCCCAGAAACCCTAATCCTAAAATCAAAGTAGTACCAAAAGTCTTGCACAATCACCCCTCTTGAAGCACCGTTTGTAAATGCCTCTAATGGAAAGCAACTACAATGGAAAGTGAGAGCCAATCCTACAGTGATGATAACGAACGAACAACTACAGGGCAGGGCGTGGATAAATCCAAACAACTGAANGCTGAGTAAAAGAGAAGACAAGCTGCCTATGGCTCCATGATTCCACTACATCATCATAAAACTGGCCAGACTACAGCAGTCTAAGTCCGGATAGAAATTAACCTAGCAGGGAGTGAAGAGAAAGTTAGAGCCTGGGANGGGAAAGGGGAGCTCTCAAGAGGTGGTAATGTTTGCTTCGTGATTAATGCTCTAGTTCACTTTACAAGGTGCTGACCATCCTTCATGTACAGTATACATGCATTAAAAGTTTACACACATGCACACATACCTCCACCACCAACACAAACAAACCAACCAACCCTGGCCAGTTTACCTTTTAACTATGTGACCTTAGGCAAAACATTTAATCTCTTGCTTCTCCTGATTTGCTGAGAAGTTCAGGTTAAAATGGAAAACAAAACAAAACAGAAAACCCCCAAGACATATCCTCACAGACTCTTAGCCCTACACATTGCATACATCCCATTCCTTCCTTTCTTCTTCCTTTCCTCTCTCCCTCTTCCCTTGCCTCTTGGAACATCATAGTTATCTTTCTATGATCTGGGATCTTAGAGACTTACTTGTCTTTTTTCTCTTACACACATTTTGAAAGGTACAAACCCAAACCAAAGTAAGTACAACAGCACATGAGCAGATGTCTTGAGGGTGAAANAGGGCATGAGGCTTTCATAGTAGCCTCAGGAGATTGAGAAGTATCANGCTGCAGCCACAGCATTGGAGGTGTGAGTTGAACCTGTGGGTGAACCTCGGGTTGGGGTCAATTCAGAAGCATTGGTATTGGGGATTGCCAGGGACTGCAGGAAGAATGCAGTGGGATGCTGCATGCATCATTCTTTCTTTCAACCACACATGGGCTGTTTTCTATAGTGAAATTCTTCACAGACCAAAAAGAAACCCAGGAAAAACCTACTTTGCCTTCTCAAAACATGTGCCAAAGTCCTGATGCAGGAAAGTCTGNGTTACAGAAAACATGAGATTCCTGGAAAATAAATGTGTGATTACCGGGAACTTGAAACCCGCTACTGCCAATGGCTCCTCAACCCGTAATACTAGATGGGCTTCCTGGATGGTAGTGGGCTCCTGGCATGCACANGAGCAGTCTTCCCAAACTGCTTAGCTTGTGCTTTGATCCTTTTTCTGCCAGGCAAACATTCTCCATCACTGGTGGGAGGTATAAAAGGATGGGGAGCTAGATGTGGGCATTCCCGCATAAGGGATGGGCAAGACCCAGAAGTAAGAAAGGACNGTCTGATGTCACCAGAANAGAACCAAGAAAGAGCAGAGAGGTTTGTCACTGTGAGATTGGGGTAGGTATCCCATAGACATTGTCCTGTGCCCTCTAGTTCTCTGTCCTGGCTATACCTCAGAATCACGGAAAAGCGTTCAAACATTAGTTGATACCATGTCCTGATACCNGGACTGCATGTCAAATGGGCTCTGGTGCAGGCACCATCATCAGGGTGCTTGAGAATCACCCAGGTCATTCTGGAAAATTATAGCCTTGGGCCTAAGTCTGTTTCTGTGTGGCCTGTGGACTAAGAATGGTTTTCACTGGAGAAATAGTTGCAATGAATTCTATGGTAGGGAATATGAGCTCCAATGAAGCAAGCTCTGGTTTTATACCCAAGAAGTNCCGTTCTTCTCATCAGCAGATGTAAAGCATGAAGGAGAACTCACAAATGGCAGTCACTGGACTGTGGAGAGATGGGGGAGAAGGGTGGGGACAGGTTGGTCAGGGGGTATGGTTTCCCAGCTGGCTATGTAGTTGCATCTCAAAAAGCTGGGAAAGTAATTCTGAACGTTTTCATCATAAAGAGATGATAGGTATATGAGGAGGTCTATGTCTAATCTGAATTAAACACCTCTCTTGCATATATATATATTCATGTATACGTATAGGTATCAGATGATACACCATTAATTTGCATAACTTTCATTTTTATGTTTCAGCTTAAAATTAAAATTTTGAAAACAAAAAGTATTCAGTGCTCCCTACACACTGAATTTCATCACTATAAGGCTTGTGAAAATGGACTTTCCCTCTTACTGTATTAGTAAATGACTATAGATGGATCCCATATCTCTAATGTGAAATTCTTGAGCCTGAAAGTATTTCAGAGGCTCAGGAGATGGCTCCNCAGGTAAAGCACTTGCCATGCAAGCAACAAGCTTGAGGACCAGAGTTCTGATCCCCAGAACCCATGAAAATGACAGGTGGGTCTGGCATCCCAGCTGTAATTTCTGTGCTCTGAAGGTGGAGACAGGGGACCTCTCAAGCAAGCAAGCTTGCTAGACTTAGCTTATAGCCTATCTTAGTGGGTTCTGGGTTCAAGTAAGAGACCCTGCCTCAAAGATTAAGATGGAGAATAATTAAGATACCTTATTTTAACCTTGTGACTCCCATATACATGTGTACCCACATGCACCCATACATACACATGTGAACATGAATACACACATCATACACACATACAAAAATAAGCATTTAATATTTTGAACTTTCTTCTTGTTTAAGAGTGCTTGCATATATAAAAATTGTCTTCAGGATAGCACCTCTAAAGGTAACACTCATTTCTACTTCGTATACCCCATATATACACGGCACAAAGGCAATTTTACATGATATTTTAGATAACTGTTGTATAAGACACAGTTTGTGTCCCGTGAATTATATGACTTGATGTATCCTGTTGTCACTCAAATAGTTTCAGGGTCTGGAGCATTTCAGATCTGGGGGGCTAGTGATGTTCAGTGCGTACTCACTTAACATTCATNCCTCAACTTCCCCTCTTGGGCTGTAACCTAAAATATTTATATGTGGCCCCTCACAGCAAGCATTTGCTGACCCCTGCTATANTTGATAGGAAATGACTGAGTCATTTTTGGCAGAAGAGAAACTTGGTAGGGATTTGCTCAAAAGAGNCCTCTGTGACAGACTTGAGGTGAACTGAAAGAGGAAGGAATAGGGGGAAAATGCCATCATCATTTTGTCTTGGCTTAAGGGTGAGCTAACTGGGAGCAGTGGGAATGAAGGGGGTGAAGGACCCAGACCTCAGAGGATTGAGAAGCAGCAGGAGCATTCAGGGCAATGGCTGANGGACCTGGGAGAAGAGGGAAGATGAGGTCCCCAGGAGACCTTGTTAGGGCCACAACGACCAGACAGAGCCACCGGCACCATCATGGTAGTTTACAAAGGTGCAAAGACCTGAAGCATGTGATGGGAAGAGGGGTTATTCTAGGTGTCATCCCAAAGGCTTGCACAAACCAGGTCCAGAAGGATCCAGAGAGGCCCTGCCTAAATAAATCTATCAGCAGGTTTACACTGGTGAAACTGATCCAGCATGTTCAGTAGGAAACAAGAGTCCCTTCTCCTTCTCCTCATCCTTCTTATATTTACCNTCCAAAAGACCCTATGTGTTCTTCCAAATATCCTTCTTATATTTACCCTCCGAAAGACCCTATGTGTTCTTCCAAATAGCCCTTGGAGTTGGTTCGCTTCCTGGTACTTCTATGTATAGACATTTTTGGCACGAAGAGGCAATGGTACTTTAATATCATTTGGCTCCCCAAATCATCCTCAGTACCAACCCCTATGACAATCAAGTAGGCTATAGTGTCCTCACTTTACAGACAGGAACAGGGATGAAGAGAAGAGCTGGAACTTGACTGACAACACAGAGTCAGGAAAAGACAGGCCAACTCAGCGTATTTCCCCCTCAGTGTGCTGATAAGGCACCAAGATGGCTATATGGTTCATAATTGTTGTCAGAGTGCCTCCTGTGTGACATGGGCCCCAAACCTTCACTTGTAATCCCAGGACCAAACCTTTGAGGTTCTGGGTTTGAATTCCAGCCCTGTAAGTCTTTCTACTCTGAAGCTCAGTTCCTCCATTTGGAAAATAGGGATGGNTATCACCTTCTAGAGTTGCTGAGAGGATTACATAAGGCACTGTGGAGTGCTCAGTACAGGCTCAATGATGCACATNACCCATTTGGTTGCTTNTTCCTCATCAGTTCACATTCTCAGTGGAGCTGCCTTCAGTGTACACATACAAGGATGCAATGGAGCTGCAAATATAGACTCAGGAGCCAAAATGTTGGAGTCCCAAGCCTGGCTGTACAGCTAACTGGCTGTGTTACCATCAGGGAGGCACTTACAAAAACAGATGCATAGTGCTTATGTAGTCTTAAGAATTCAAGGAGTGGCATGTATGTAGGCTGTCAGCCACAGAACCAAACTGTAGTAAAGACCCAGGCAGGGTAGTGTGAGCTATTGCTATTGTTTTATAGTTCAGTTTATTTCCCCTACGTAGTTTCCCACTAGTCCAGTTACGCAGAACTAACTGGATCAACCCAAGCTGGGGTCAAGGAGCAGTGCCTGCCGGGAGCCTGCCAAGGGATGTATCCATCCAGGGCTTATCAGCACCCCTTCCATGCCTGATCTGTTCAATCCTTGGAGATGCCACATGGAGTAAGTCCCCCTCCCAATCCCATGGCTGAGGTCCTCACAACTTGATGAACTACTGAAAATTGATTTATACAGTGGCACACAGGCAATCATCTTCTCTGTATGGGTTTATATAGTAAAGTAGCCATTGAGAGCCACAGGCCCTTATCAATCCTGACACTCAAAAAATTCTGAAACCCAAAGGTTGCTTGGGTTCTTTTTTTTAATAACTCNGTTGATGGCAAAACCTGACCTGCAGTGATGTGAGGTTATTTATTGTCTTTATTTTTCCCACTTAGTGTGACAGTCAGACACTTTCCTGCAGAAAAATTAATAGGCTTGATTATAGAACACTGCCCCAGACTCCACCGGGGGTATTATAGAATATACAGTATATGCAACCCATTTCCCTTCAAACATCCAAAGACACAGATTCCTAAATATATCTGACCCCAAGGCTCTGGATGATGGATTGTGGACATGCATTTATTATTTCCATGGGACAGCTGTAATCACTCCTATTGTTCCCTTCAACCAAAAGACACAGAAAATTGGTGTTTGCCCATAACTGAATGACTTTTTATTTCTCTTTGAAAAAATTTCAATATATTGTTGAGAGCCAAGCAATAAAATCAACTTTCTTCTTTTTTTTAATATACAGATGATATTTCAAACATTTACTTATAGCCAGTCCAGATTCCTACAGACTGTTCTCAAACAGAAAAATCCTACATTGAAGTTAAGGCCAATCAACATCTACCACGACTTAACCCCAGGAGTACTGCAGGCTAGGTGCAGAGTTGAAGCAGGAACTCTAAAGGTGAGGTCTTCATCAACTACCACCAAGGCCATAGTCATTCATTCTTTTTTTTTGTGATGGTGGCTCACAGTGGTGTCCTGCAGGATCACAGAGAGTGGGCACTGACATCAGGCAGGACAGAGCATATGGTGAACTTGGTGCAAGGAAAATTAAATAGATTCATTGGATAATTAGAAACTGTGGTCATTTCTGACAACTATGGGTAACGAAGTGACAGGTTACATCAGTAGCCTGGATGGCTGGTTGCCTGCTAGTGTTAGTTCCTTCAGTGAAGGCGAGTCTCAGAGGAGAGTGCACACACAGGATGTTTCTATATGTCCTCTGGGTCAGAATGTTTGGTGTCCTTGATTCCTAAAGGCNTCTGCCTGAGCCTTGTCCTCCATCTTCTTTTCCTTTCCCTATGGCAGAACTAAGGCAGATATGCTNGGAAACAGGTGTTCTGATCTCTGCTGTCTACTTGCTATGCAAATGGGGGACAAACCACAGAGTCCCTCCAAGTGTCCTCAGTTCCTCAGTTTGTGGGACCTTGTAATGGAAGTCCTCACTAACAAATCTACCAACCAAACCTCCATACAGGAAGTAGCATAATGGAGAAAATGAGGCCACAGACAAGAGGAAGGGGCACCTCCCCCATGAGCCCTGAATGTGTGCATCTCTGGCTATGCTTCTCTTTGGCCTTGGATTCCAATCCCCAAATCAAGCAATTCTGACTTCTTGGTACCAAGATACTTCTGAAATGCAGCCTTACAAGTGCTGACCACATTTTATAAAACTGATAGATCAAAGCAAGCCTAAACAGCCATCCTGTTACAAGGCCAGCATGGGAAACACAGAGGTAAAACACCCAGAAGGACTGCACTTTGAACAAGGTCTTGCACCTGGGAAATGCATGACTAGGCAGGACCAGGCATATATGTGCTCTGANGAGGTACAGGAGGAAGATGAAAGATGACCCACTAAATCTGTCACCAGCTCCACTCTGACAGACTCACACAAGTTAGAAAAGGCCACGGGCAACACATCACTCACATCTTAGGATCTCACTATGACTTCAAGTGGCCACAGCATCGGGTGCAAAAGCAACTTCTAGGTTTTCCCAGAATTTCTCTCATCTCTCCCTGGACTTTTATCCACTACTCCTTCTTTCTATTCTACCAAATGGACAAATAGCACTGGAGTTGGGGACTGAGTTAAAGTCACGTTCCTATTTTCATCCTTCAGTATCACTAAATACCGGAGGCCTATTCTGGGGCTTGATACTCAGGACACAAAGATTTGTCACATGTGTTTCTCCATGGCCTCAAGCAGAAGAGCTAGTGAGAGATTCTGGGCCTCTGTTTGCTCTTTTTAAAAACGTGGGCCAACAATAGTGGCCACACTTTACTGTTAGCCTAAGGGACACTGATGGGTCACATGTCTAACACGAGGCAAGTGTGCAACATATACCAGTTCTCCCTGCACGTATTTTTCTTCTTGAATCTTTGCTCAGAACTGCCCTCCCCNCTCCCCCCGCCTTGCTAAGTCTTTTTCTTTCATCTCAACTTTTCTATAGCTGACACATCTGTAAGATTCATGGACTGTTGATCTTTCTGAAGTGTTCCCTGACTAGTTTTCCAACATTCTCCAGCTGCGTGAATCTTGAGACACCCCCCACCCCCACTGTGTGGTCAGACTGAACATCGCTTCTTTAATCTGTGTCTTACCTGGCCCTAGCTCCTTGATTCTCATAGTCTTTGCATTATTANGCTTTATAAGTCTAGTTCCTGTTCTAGAAGCATCTGACTGATTTATTATGCAAACTTCCTTAAAANGGGAGAAAACAGATGTCATATAAAATCCCTCCAAAGACTGGGACTACTCAGGAGCCAGTCTCTCTAACAGTTGAGGCACAGTGCCTTCCTCTAACTTACAGGGAGGGTTGCTGGGTCTCCATAGCCCTTTCTACTTTCTCTCCTTAGCATCAATGTATAGTATAGGGAAAAGACCACAAGATCAAGATGAGAGAGGCTTCAGTAACTAAACCACCAAGGTCAGGGCAGACAGACAGACACAGAGAAAGCTGCTCATTTTGTAGCAACACTTAGGGGAACTTGAGCCAGCTCCATTGGTAAAGAGAACTTGACTTTCCTCCCCCTTCTCTCCCTTCGTCCCTCCTTTCTTCTNGCTTTCCTTCCTTCAGCCTTGCCTTCTTTTGCTTTTGCTTTATTTTAGGGTTTGGGGATGGACCCCAGGACCTTGTACATGCTGGGCAAATACTTTATCACTCAGCTGTGTCTCCGGGTCTTTCTCTCAATGGATTTTTCCTGAATACTGCTTCTGGGGGCTTAAGAGCCTAGCCAAGGACATGGGAGCCTTAGAAGGAGCTTTCCAGTTCAAATGACAGATTCTGGTCCACAGTAAGTTACAGTCTTGAAGCTCTGGGAAGGGACGTTCCCAGGGCTGGGCTGGGGAAAGCTGAAACTGAGAAGACAATAGCCATGACCATGAATGAGGACATCAAATTCATGGCAGCCTACTACACACCAGGTAGTAAATGTGTATGATCACTGATTTTTATGTGAGTGTATCTTGTGTTCAAAATGTATCCTGTCACATACAAATTGTTTTTTATTACATTTGTATTTTACAAATGGTAAAACAAAAGCCTAGAGGACTTGGTGACATAAACATGGTCAGAGAACTAGTGAGCAGAGCATTAGGATCCTCATTGATCCCATGTCATATGGCTTCTGGGGAACCCCACTGACCTGCCCATCATAGGCTGCCTGATACAGTTTCTTGAGCTAACCTGTTATCTTCAATTTTCTTGATATCCAAAGTTAATTCCTTCCTGGACCAACACTACCTGCCACTCATGGACAATGAAGAAGGACATCCTGTTGACTCCAAAGAATGTTAAGGATCACCAGAGAATACAAGTTGTTGGCTGCTATAGAGGCTAGGGAGTTGGCTCTGTTGAAGCCATTTGTGTCTGGGGAACCAATGAGCTGCTCCCAAGGACCACATTGTTGTCTGACTCAGGGAGAGCTGGCTGCTAAATGGCTGCTAAATTGGGAAGCTTTTATAACTTTTTCCTTCTTCTGGGCCTTGCATATAACCATCAAATCAGTTTTCAGTGCTGTCAGATGGAGCTAGCATGGTGGAGAGTTAGAAAAAAACAGTGAAGCCATTGAAAGTACTGACTCCATGCCACCAAGCAAGCCCCATTCATAAGAGGTCCTTCATTAAATCTGCAAAGCAACCTTGCACAAAAGGAATTATTATTATTATTATTATTATTATTATTATTATTATTATTATTATATACTTACATTGAAAAATAAAAGCTCAAAGAGACTATATTTTAAATTAACAAATGTATGTCTATGTGTTGCTTATTTGCATTTACCCCAACTTGTGCAAAAATGTTAGTAGTCTAGTGCAGGCAGAAGGTAGACTATCTGGAATACAGCCAACGATGCTAGATCCTCTGTGTGTTGTTCTCTCTCTTTGAAGCACCCTACCACTGATATCCTTTAACAGAACCCCACCACCACCGATGTGCACAGTACAGGGTTCTGGTGTGATTTCTCAGCAGCAACAATGATTGGAGTATCTCAGGGCCCTGAAGGACAGGAAGCCCCCAGGTCACCAAGGCTACTTAAAAGCAGGCAACTCTATGAAGGTTGCGTTCCTCTCTCTGCTTCTGCTTTCTTATCCATCCATATTCATGGGAGGATTAGTAATGGCTGCTGAAAAGGCATGACTGTCAAGAGTGAAGGGAACTTTCTTGTAAGCATCGGAGGGAGGGTTTGTTCTCATCCCAATATCCAAATCTGGGCTGTGTATTAACAGCATGGGCCCAGTAGGACTCAAACTTAAGAAGAACAGAATCAGGGCTGTGGCAGAATTGATTCAACTGTATTTAACAAAGGTATGCTGAAAGCCTGTCTCTGTAATAGAAGACAGTCAGACAAGAACCAAAGAGATTCAGGGCCNCAATCCATGAGATTCTAGACTATGAGTGGGACCGGTAAGGAATTCTTGGGCCCACACAGAGGCTGGTAAAATAGCCTCTAACATAACTAAGAAAGGACATTCCTGTCCACGAGGGGACTCTCGGACTCAGTCTAAAATAATAAAAACATTCAAGATAGTCAAGATCCAGAATCAGCCCATCAACAAAAGGACGAAAAAAATGTTGTATAAATAGATAATGGAGTTTTATTCAGCCATAAATTAAAAATGAAATAATGTCACTGCAAGAAAATGGATGGATCTAGATGTTATGATGCTAAGCAAAGTTAGGCAAACTCTCACAAAACAGATAAATATCACATTTTCTTCCATATGCAGAATCTGTGTGTGTGTGTGTGTGTGTGTGTGTGTAAGAGTGAGAAGAGTGAGGAGTATTTAGGACAGGGAAAGGACCAGCCAGTGGGAGTGAGAATAGAACAAGAGAGGGTGATCAGGGGGTAAAGATGAAGGAAGTACAAAGATATTCATGTCTACAGATATCACAATGAAATCCATTATTTTGTACAATCATTTTTTAAATGACTAAAAAATCTTTTCTAAAGGGGAAGCAAGACTTAGCCAAGTGGAAGGCATTCCTCTCAGAGTGGACAGCACAACCATACCACAGAGGCCTGAGTAGGATGATGTACAGAGGGACACAGGCAAGTTCTGTATGGAGGGCTTCACATGGGAGCTCACNAATCTCTGGGAAGAGACAGGGTGTGTGTGGACGACAACAGTCACTGTAGCTACCCTGCATGGCTTTCTGGAGGCAGAAGCACAGAGACTGCCCCATGTGTCCCCAACCAAGATGATCCCCCGCTATCCATTCTTACTGGGATTTGCTGGCAGTGTTGNAGGCAAACCAGTCCCAAGCAACATAGCAAAAGTTGTGACTGTTTCAGCAAACAGAGTCTAGGGACTCCGTATTCTTCACTGAGGAATGAGCATGCGCTGAAATGAGTGCTTGTTCCCCATATTTACATGTTATTTTCATCTCCACTGGAACATTTCCAGACTGAGACTGATCTACTAGGAAGGCAAAGAAGAAAAAACTGCAATCCCTGCTACCATAGCCAATGAGGGGAGACTGCTAAGGTGGGCACTGCGGCGTTCTGCTCCAGGATAATAAAGCCTTTGGTATTTTAGAGTGNGAGAGGGGAGCATGAAGTTAGGAGACAACCTGGAAAGATCGTGTTCAGCATGCTACCTACGATAAGCTTCCCTAATAAAACAGCCTCAACTATCGGCAGCTTGATTAACAGATGTTTGCTAATTTGATAAACCTAAACCACANGCNTCGCACAGCAAAAGGAAAGGACATGGAAATGTGGGTTTGAGGAGACAGACAGAGTCAAACTGGGCTCTTTCTTCTTGACTGGATTGAATTANGATGACCTTAGGCAAGCCATTCAGACTCTGAAAGTTCCTTCCTCTGTCAAGAGTGGGCTATAAAGCCTTCCTTGTTTTGGTTGTGAAGATTAATTGGAATTGTGTACGTAAAGTGCCCAGCAAAGTTCCCGACATGCAACCTGCACTCAGTAAGTGGTAATTATTATTATCTCATTAGCCCAAACTCCACCCAAGGCACTAACCTTTCTTTAAACAGACAACAAACTAGAGCGCTATCAGGTCACTTCTTGAATAAATATTTGTTTGGCTGGTTTTGTAATTAGTTGGCTACATACCCAGGAGACATACATGCATACACACACTCTCCAGGAAGATTTCTCAAGTCTTCTCTAGGAAGGAGCTGTCTCATCAACAGACCACACCTCTCTGTGCTGGCTGACAGTTAATAGTTAAACCCCAGCACACAGCCAGACCTTCTCTGGATCCCCTCCAGTCCCTGCTATATTTTTTTAGCTTTTTTTTTTTTAAAACCACACAGATCCTTTGAGAACCTCCCAGAACACTGCATAACTATGGAACAAATCATTTCTAACTTCAGGAGCACTGCGAACCTGGTGGAAATCTTTGTGTACTTGGTGCAGAGCACATCTAACTCACCAAAGGGGGTTGTAATTTGCAGGTGCTGCTGTCTCCAAGCACCCCTCTATCCCTCTCCTCCCATAACTTCAGAAGAGACACAGGGGCTAGCCTTGCTTCTTGTTCCCTGGGCATTGGTTGCACCAGTGTGAACCGGAGAAGTTAAGATCAACTACACGGCAGCACACTTTGACAATGAACGAAAATCTACAGNCCACAACTCACATCCTAGTTTCCCCATCAGCATACCTTCAAGCCTCAGTTTCCTCAGAACAAAATGGAGATGTAACCATATCCACCTGGGAGGGCAAAAGTGGACAGGGACAACGCATGCTGCTGCTTAGCACAGGGCCTGGTGCAGAGTAAGCCCAGAACGCAAGTTGTTTATTGTCATTTTTCTCTTATTGTATCTATCCCCCTGCCATATTTCTTCCCAAGAGTAACTGTTGTTTGCCATTAACTGCTGTTTGCCACTTTTCCATTTAAAAAATGCTTCAGAATTTACACTCAGGTCCAGACACTACAGTCTTGAATGTGAGGCCTGAGGTATCAGGCAGGAGGCAATTTACCCAAGGTTGATTTAAAAGAGCAGTTAATATGCCAGACCTCACCTCAAATGAGCTTTGATAGGCATTTAAGAAGTCTTTAATTGTGAAAACTCAGAACAATTTAAAATATTGATTTAAAAATCGGTAACTAGTACATTAAAAATCATGATAAAGGGATGTCCAGAAGAAGTAAAAGCAAGTGATTCATAGATGTTCGTAGAGAGAGAATTTTAATGTCTGGCTCCTTTGTTAAGAGTCTTCCTCAGCCCCTCTTCCTTTATAAAGTAAACATGCATTGAGGTGTTACTTGTGTAGGCCTTGTGCTAAGCACTGGGAAAGAAACCAAATAAGCCAAGGGTTCTTCTGCCCTCTAGGAGCTCACATTCTAGGGGAACAGATTTATACAAAGAACACAAGTCCCCCAACAGAGAAAGGACAAGCCAGAGCTTCAGACCTCACGTGGGTGATCAAGAAGCAAAAGATATTTTCCAGAGAAGGTGACGCTTATATGGAGTGCTTTTCAGCCATTCTTATTAGACAGTTTAGCTGGTTATAAAATTAACACATAGTCATTACAGAATACTTGGAAAGCACATTATCAGAAAACTAAAACATTAACCATTTTCTTACCACTAGAGTTAATGACTGATACATTCCAGAGCATTTCTCTATTAATCTTTCAANCCACAAATTTAACCAATCNATATACAATGAAAAAGACCTTCTTATTCAATTAACATTAAACATAAGGACTTTACATTGAGATCAGTCCACAAAAAAATAAATAAATAAAATAAAATAAAATAACCCTGGATCTTTGCTTTAGTGACCAAGCCCAGGAGCTGAGGAACCAGGGCTGGCCTCAAGCAATAATTGATGTTGAGTTGGGTGTTGCTGAACAAGTTGCATCCGAGGTGCCCATGGAACATCCCAGTTAGGGATGGAGCCCAAAGACATTGCAGAACTGGATNCAGCACTCAGGAGACAGTTCAGGCCTACAGAGTTCTCAGCAAACAGGCAGTGGTTGATGCCATGGGGATGGAGGATGTCCCACAGGGAGGGTGTGCAGGGTGAGCAGAGAGATGACTAGGGTAAGGCCCCTGCCCTCTAGAAGCTCACAGTCTAGTTGTGTTCCAGTGCAAGTCATTTACCCCCAGCTAGATTGTAAGCTCCTTGAGGGCAGTCACCACTTCAAACACAGCTGTCCCTCGTCACCAAGGGGGATAGGTTTCTGCAAACCCTTGGGGCAGGAGAAGTCAGGCTTGAGGAATTTAGGACCTTATTGGGGAAAAAAACAGGGTTAGGGGAATGAAGTCACAATGAACTTCTAAAATCATATTTTTACATTGATAGAAAATTGACAATGACAGCATACTAAAACATTGAAAATCTGTGAAAATTAAAAGGATCAATATCAACATATATTAACAGTATATACTTTACAAGTTATTTTCATTGACTATTCATTTAATAGATTTCTCTTCATAGCTGTAACAATATGTATATGAAATCATTTTTGTATTGTTGAGATAAATACAACCCCTAAGAGTCATTTGTGTCTGTGTGGTTTCCCATGTAACTGGTCAGTGCATTTTGTTTTATTGTTCTCATCTTTAATTTTGTTTCTTGAGGTACTGGGGATTGAACCTAGGGCCTCATAAAAATTGGGTAAATATTCCACCACTGAGTTACACTCCTAGCCTAGTACTAGATATCTATGGCTTTTATGACTCTAGTGTATTGACTTCTAGCTCTTGGTCCCACATGCAAATGCAAATGCCTGCCCACATCCTAACGGACAGGATCACTGCTGAGGTCTGACAGTCCCCCTGCCACTAACACCCTTCTCTCTCTTCATGAACACACTCATCTTCTGCTCTGCAGCCCACCTACTTTGGGGCAAGTTTCATCAAGTCCTTTGGGAACAGGCAGACTCCTGCCTAACTTGGATCTTCTATAGCTTCTCAGAGAGTGCATGAAGGTGGAGTTATCGATATTATAGCTGAATGCCATTCTTTTGAAGGCTTAACACACCCTTCACTTACTAGCTTGGGGTGAATGTTCAAAGGACTCCTGTTGAACTTAGCAATTTCCTAGACCAAAGTAAAGGATGTGGATTATTTTCCCTCTCTCTCCACTCACTGCTCCAAATGAATATTAAACCTTCACAGAGCACAGATACGGAAATATTTGCAGGCACATTTAATTTTCCCGTCTGGCAGCTCCTGACGACAAGAAGCAANTAATAGATGCAATCTATCTGCATTCAGGAAGGCCATTTTGAGTTCCACATGACATGCTGTCAATAGAGTCAAGTGATATGGCCCTTTAGTGAGGAAATTCTCCATCTTTTCTAGCTCATGGACCACCTGGACAAATCCAAAGACCCGCTAAGCATTGGTTCCCATAGCATATTTATGATACAAAATTGTCACCTGGACTAGTGGGAGGATGAACATTCTGGATAAGACATCAGAATGACAATGTCTTTTCAATGAAATATCAGGTACACTTAATGCAGCCTTTTACAGTCTACAAAATATTTCCACATACATTTTTATCTCACTTTTTCTTAATAGCACCCCTGTGGAGGTANTGGGGGGGTATTGATTGATATCTCCATTTTGCAAATGCAGAAACTGAGGCTTACCCCAAGGAAGCAGTCAGATGAGGACAATTCCCCTACCCGTGCTCTGTTTCCTTTTGGCTTACAATTGGAAAAGGAAAACTGAATGGGGGTGCCATTCCATCACCATGGAATTGCCAGTGTCCAAGAGGCTGTACCTGTGCTGTCCTTCTCCCTCATCCACAGCTGTCTTCCCTGGTCCACAGAACACCCTCTAGTGGCCATCCCGACTATCCATAGTCATACAATTATGGGTAGCAGAAGTGACACTCAGCACCACTGGAACATGCACCACACATACATACACACACACACCACACACACACACACACACA
>LZPO01087321.1:49922-64298 GCA_001675575.1 Neotoma lepida | reverse complement strand
CCCCCCCCCCCGCCCGAGTCACAAGGCTCCAAAGGACTCAAAGAAACCCGAGTTCTGACCTGTTCCTCTTCACAGATTAATCTTGGATCTCCACCCACTCAGTCCCTGCTTCAGTAGCCGGTTCCTTGGGGGGCAGAGCTTTAGCACCCAAAGCCCATTTCAGAAGTGGACGCCTCGGTACAAGATGTCCAGCTCTCCATTATCAAAGTGGATCTCCCTCCCAGGTACTTACAGTCCCCAGCCAGGAAAACTTTCAGCAAGAACCGGGTGCTCTCAATACAGTTCTGGGTAATCGCCGAGGTAGCTTATATAATTGCCCGCGATACTGTTCGGCAGATATCCTCCGTGCACGGCCTCACAGCTCAGCACATGGGCACCCTCTGGCCCCGGCGATGGGGATCGCGAACGTGCCCCACCGGCGCCTTCTACGAAGCAGCAGGGCGATCTCCAGGGCTAATCAAACGCCAATAGTGCGCTCAGATTCCCGCAAACCCGGGCTAACTCCCTGCGTCCCTGTAGCTGCGTTGGTGGCTTACTGTTAACTGCATGTGTACAAACCTTCTCTCCAGGGTTGGGGGGTGGGGGTGGCGACTGGGTAGGGGACTGGTGTAGGTCTGAAGAAGGAAACCTGAGCAAAACTCTCATCCACACAGAACCCGAGTTCAGAAACCGTCTTAACGTATCCCACTTGAAAGGGGTGCCAATTTCCAAAGTTAGAGACCACGCAATTGAATTTCCAGTACTTTCCAACCTGGCCTAGGCGGGGGCAGGGCAGAGAAGAGGAAGGCAGTGGCCAGAGAAACCCACCTACGGACCCGCCAAGAAGCACTGACCGTTCAAACCATCCTTTCCCCTTCCCCCAAGTAGTTAGTGGGGTATTCTTGGGTTACATGTGGACGAACACACACACACACACACACACACACACACACACACACACACACACACACACACACACTCCGCGCCATCACCTTCTGTCCGCTCCTCCAATGTTAAGACTGCATTTTTAAATCACTAGAAAAATGACTAAGGAGCTCAGAGATCACATTTCAATACACAGCACATTTCCCGAAGCTCGGGGTGCAAGTAGTCACACACTCACACCCGTGAACCCTCAGAGAGTCCACCCGGCGCCTGCAGCCTCAACTCGCTCCGAGACAAACCGAACGAGAAACAACGCGGACGAGAAGGATAGGCAGGAGCCAGTGGGGTTGCAGAGGGTGTGCGGCTTGGGGGTCGCGTCCCTGGGTTCCGGGCTCCAACCGCAGCGCGCACGGGGGCCGCTGCAGCTGGCTCTCGCCCCGCAGGGCAGGCTGCAGCACGGGAGCCAGGCGCCGCCTCGTGGGCTCCTCCAGCGCCCGCCGGGAATCTGGGGCGGGCGAGTCTGCAGAGGGGCTGCGGGCGACTGGGCCGTGGCGGGGAAAGGGAGCCGGGTGCAGCAGACAAACCTGGACCGATCCCACCCGCGGTCCAGAGTCTAGGACTGGCTCCCACCTCTCCACTCTCCCCCAACACTCGCTCCCAGGCTCCAGTCCGTGGCGTACTCCCGGGGCTGCGGTGGCCGAGGCTCTGGGCTCCAAGCTCCTTGCCTTGCCGGCAACCTAGACGCCCGGCTCTCCTTCTTTTCCTCCCTCCCTCCCCGGTGCGGAGCAGGAGTGCAGGCTAGCATCTACCGGAGCCTTCGGCAAGCTGCATGAGCTGCCCGGACCTGCGAGCGCAGAGAGAGGAGACGGAGCTGGCGAGCCGCCGCCGCGGTCCCCAAGGCGCTTTTTCGGTAGAGCTGATCACGCCGCCTTACCGTGGCTGCAGGCTGCCACCGCCGGGGAAGCGAGGACGAGGACGGCGGGGAGGCAAGGCACTGCGCCGCTGGCTCCACCGCTTCACGAGCCGGATAGAGGCGACCAAGAAGGATCAGGTCCGGGTTCTGCGCTCAGCTCCGACGAGACCAACAATAGCTCCCGCGGGGAGCGGAGCCCCAGCGAGCCTCCAGCGGCGCGCACACACCGGGCTCCGGCTCCCGGCCGCTCCCGGCCGGCGTCCCTGCCAGCACTGCTGCCCCACATGAAACAGCTGCAATCCCGAGGATTCTGGGGGTTGGGGCGGGGGTGAGCGCGCGGGTGTGTGTGAGTGTGTGTTTAATAGCTTCCCTCCTCTTCTTCCCCTCCCTGCCTGCTCGCCTGCCTGCCTCCGTCCCCCACCCTCGCTCTCTTACACACAGGGCGAGCTAGCGAGCTAGACACACTCACATACACGCACACGCGCGCGCGCGGACACACACACACACACACACACACACACACACACACACACACACACACACACACACACACGCAGGTTACATGAATGGGAGGCGGGAGCCAATCCTATGAGCCCGGGCGAGCCGCGCTTAGAGCAGGGCTGCACCACAGCGCCGGGGGGCGCCACACAGGTGATGAGCCCCTCCTCCGGTGGCCACTTGCCTTCCTCTCCGCTCACACATCTCCGTTGTGTGCATGTCTTCTCTTATCTCCTTCCTCCGTTTCTCCATCTCCTCATCCCATTTTCTCTCTGGAATTCTCCAAGCTCTTAGTTCAGTATTTTTCTCGGATTCCTCTTTGACCCTCCCTTCCGGCTTCCTCAGAGCCTTTAGAAAACTTTCTCCTTCCCTGCCCCTACTTTTCTCTACTTCCTTCCCTCCTGTCTTTTGCTCTCATTCCTTCCCCTCCCAGTTGCTTTTTAGTATGTTGTGTTGCCCGACTTNTCTTTCTCCTCTGCTGGTCTTGGCCTCCCTCCTTGCCTAACCCCCGAAACGCTTTTCCACACCTCCAACTCTTTTCCTGGATTGCCTTTGCCAGTTGCAGCTGCTACTAGGCCAGATGTAATTAACGGTTCCTTCCTTGGGCATGCAAGAAGCCTTAAAGAAAGGCCTTTCCTCCTCGGACAACTTCCCCAAAACCATGGTAACAGCTACTGAATCATGATAGCAATCACTGGGGTGTGTGTGTGTGGGGGGGTGGAGACAGCAGTGAATATAGTCCAAGAAATTTCCGTCCCTCGTGAATCTGAATTGTAATTGACAGCATNTTACCAAGGCAAGGACATTTGTTTGTGATGGAGAGACAGCTTGAACTCACAGAGGCTTTCCGGAGAGAGACTAAAGGAATTCCCACCTGAAGCCTGCTTCATGCTATTGTAGGACTTGACTTGGAGTATTTCCCCTCACCCAGCCTCAGTTTACTCACCTGTAAAACAGGCTATAGCCACCTCACTGGAAAGAACAATGGGCAGAAAGCACTGGAGTGCATAGGAAGTACTCAGCATTGGATTTCTTCACCTCTTCCATCTTCTGCTACCTCTCTATAAAGTGCTCTGGGAAGGAGAGGTGACAGTGCTCATTTCAGACTAACATGAAAGGAAGGTTAGGCTCTTAAAAACCAACCAACCAACTTGCTACTATTTGTTCTAGAGCACCTGTGCTGATTACAAAGCCATCCAGGTTTATAAACTTGGGGTGCTGGATGCCCCTTAGTATATTCCCACTTCAGCATGAAGAAAGGCAAGAATGGGGATGGTGTGGGCAGATTGCTTTATAGTCAGTCCAATCTATTTTTAAANTCCTCATGATGAGTGAACACTGACCAGAGACAAAGCCCTTGAGACTAACTAAAATGTCAAGCCTTTGGAAGGCATTTATCAGCTATGTGTCCTCGCTGTAGACATCAAATGCTGACTGCCATCATGAATGGTAGTCACATTATGTCCTTCAACAAGTACCTGTTGACCATCTAATCTGTGGCAGGTATGTTACGAGCCAACCATCCCTGCTTTCTGGATGTCAGTGTCCTAGACATGTCTAAAAAATACATAATGAGAAAAAAAGACACACAGACTCTGAGCAAGTGCCATTTCTTTAGTGGCACTTACAGACCTTATTAAAACATGAGGTCCATAATGGGTATAATAAGGGATGTTTGAAAGTGAAAACTTTGGAAATTACCTTCAGACTCTGTACCTTCTTCAAGTGATAAGAAAACAGACCCTGATGTTGAAAGAAGTGGGTGTTTAATAAGAAACAAGATATTCACATAGTCTCAAAGTATCTCCCCACAAGAATCAGATCATTTCAAAGGAGACAATAATAGCTTTAGACCAGAAAACTCTGTCAGAATCCACCTTCATCAAAACATTAAAGTCAGCAGCATAGGGATAGTGACAGGCATCATGTGTCCCTGACACGGTGCATGACGAAGGATATAATGCCATTTCTGTGGTATGTCTGCAAGAAATAAACAACCAGAATCTAATCATTGAGACATGTCAGACAACTCCAAACTGAGGACGCCACACAAGTGCCACATGCTGTTCAAGAACAGCAAAATCATGAAAGAGGACTCCCGAGTCGCTCCAGAGAAAGGAACAGCTTAGTTGATATGATGATAGATGTGACATGTGATCTTGGATAGAACATTAGTGGGGGGAATTGGCAAGAGTTAAATAAAATTTTATTATATAATAATATGTTCATGTTAATTTCTAGTTTGAGTGGTTATATAGGAGACTATCTTCTATTTAAATGAATAGGCAGCTAAAATATTTAGAGGTTCAAGAAAAAAGAAGTAGTAAAGCCAATCCTTGCCTTTAAAAAGAGACACAAGTATAGGTATGCCTGCCTGAAAGGTACAGTATAAGCCCAGTCTATCCATCCTAGTTTAGGGGGCAAGAGAAGGCTTCATGCAGGATTAGCTTCTCAAGGTAGGCTAGAGTGTGAAGGGAGAGGGGCTGCTTTCTTAGACAGGGCATGCGCAAATGCATGAGGCACTGAAAGAAGCATAACCGAGTGTGTAGCCATGACTGGATCAAGTTTAGAGCAGTAGGCATGCTTAGATGCTGGAGGGTCTGAAGGAAGCCAAAGATCCAAAGGTCTCAAAGTTCACTTGCTGGGGATGGGAGAGATCTACTGAAGGTTCTTAGCTCTGGAGGAATGTGCTCTTGAGTGTATTTGATACAAGATGATTTAGCAATAGGAGCAAAAAATAGTGGAATGGGGATAGCTTGGGAAGACAAAAGATAGGAACAAGCAAGTCATTTAGGTAAACTAAGGCAGTTGTCCTGAAGAAAGATGAGGAGAGATCTGAAAGCTTGGGGGTGCACAGTGAGAACGTTTGAGTGGCTGACTAGATGGGGTTGGACTAGAAGTCCAAAGTCACAACCAGTTTTCCAGTTTTGTTATGCTGGTGGAGGATGGAAGGACTCTCACTGCAGTGTGGAGTGACTTCATAAGGAAGTAGAGGTCCTAGAGGGGAAATGAAGTCTGCTGTCATCACGTGACAATCCAACTCTGTTGCTAACTGCACGTGCTTCTCTGTTCAGTTGTGTTGGGCCACAGAAAACACATGCCATTAAAAAAAGGAGCTACCTTGTGTGTTACACCAAAGGCTTGGACCCCCTGCTTACGAGAGATCTAAATCTTTTATAATGANGGAGACAGAGATCAAATCAATCTAAAAGATCAAGTGTGAAAAAACGGGAACAGCCTTTGTTACAATATTATTCATATACTCTTAAAGTATATTTTGTCTAGTGTTTCATATCATTAAAATTTTATTGTTATTAGGTAAAAAAAAATTAGAACAGAATTCGGAATTGATAATTACACTTTGAAATCTTCTAGCAAAAACATCTGGGGAACCAAAGGAAAGAAAAAATAAAAATATGTCAAATATTAGGTATGATTGACTCAAGTTGATGGGATTATGAGTAACAGGTATTTTCTTTTTTTCTTTTTATATGTTCTCTAACTTGCATAATAAATGCTCCTTATTTTCATAATAAAAAAATAAAGAGCTGTCATGGAAAGCACAGACACGGTTGGACACTTTCCCCATCCACTCTATCCCTTTTCAAGGTGCCCTCCCCATGGCCCTGAAGAGCTAAGTGCCTTCTAAGCTTTCTCACCCAGAGTGAAATACCAAGGCATTTAACAAACCAGCGGAACTTCTCAGCTGGCCTGGAGAGGGGAGGGGCGGTTTTGTGGAGGAAGAGTCGTTATTAGAGCCGTCAGAGCTGTATATATTAAAGATATTTGCATTGCCCTTATTGATTCTGTAATATGTTACAAGGAAAAGAAAACATAGAGTAGGGCCAAGGAAATGTGAGTCTTTAAAGGGCAAGTTTTAATTAGGAAACATATTTATTTGAAAAAAAAGAAAGAAACTTCTGTTCGGAGACCAGCAGTTACTACAGAAGGGTTTCTGGATGTGAATATTCCAGGCAAGGGGTTACAGAGAGGGGACGGCCAATGCTTGCCGCCTGCTGTCTGATACTTCATCAAATACCAAGCTGGNTACATAGGATTTAGACACCCACTGGTAAGTCCCAGGAGACTCTCACAATTAGAGAGTAAGGAAAGGGCCAGTCTATGTCCCCAGGCTTTGGAAAGCTTGTCGCAAGCAGAGAGCTCCATAGAACAACCCCTCCCCCCCACCCCCGAGTTTCTACCTCTTGTTTAGCAGGAGCGCCCAGATTTCCAACCTGAATAACAATAACACAGCACCTAAGCAGAGCTCTTTCACCTTTCCGTCTGCCGATTTACTCAATCCCTTACCCACCCCAAGGGGGAGCCTGTTACAAAGCAGGGGGAACCACCCAGAAATGGTCAAAGACTAGACAGTGCTGAAGGGTGCTAGAAGGTGGGCAGGTGGGATGGGGTGGGGTGCGGGCGGCAGGAGAAGTTCCTGGAAGTCCTTGGGTGTGGACTGGAGCTTCCGGGATGTGCCCATCTGTAGGATCCTCTTGATATCAGAGGACAGGGGGCAAGTCACTGAACTCAGTGTGCTGCTGGCTCAGCAGTGTGAAAATGGAAAGTTAATGTCAGAAGACCCAGGCTCCCTGCCTTTCCAAGCTCAACCACATTTGTAAAAGGCAAGAGGTCAAGCAGTGACTCCTCTCTGGCAGGCTGACTCAGGAAACTTCTGTGCTGTCTGCCCATCGTTTGTCTAACCTGTGAACTATCTTTCTGCCTGATGGGAAAGAGAAGCTGGTGTTTGGGGATAAACAATGCCATACATTGTCTGCTAGCAAGTAAGGGGAACACTTCTGCTCAGAAACATCTCGAATACTCTCTTCTAGGGGAATGGTTGCATCTTGTCCTCCACCCTACGCCTTCCTCCTAAACATTCAGCAGCATATCTGGCATTTACAGATCCTCGGCAAAAATTCCTTCACCGAATTAAGAAATGGATGTTAATATCAAGAGCCTAGCATGCCCTGAACACTGTGCTGAGTTGTAGCACCATGCCAAGTGATTGACATGATCCGTATTTCCACATCAAAGGGGAGAAAACTGAGACAGAGCGAAGTTTTTTTTTTTAAGATTTATTTATTTTTTAAGATTTATTTATTATATATATAGAAGAGGGCTCCAGATCTCATCAGATGGTTGTGAGCCACCATGTGGTTGCTGGGAATTGAACTCAAGACCTCTGGAAGAACAGTCAGTGCTCTTAACCTCTGAGCCACCTCTCCATCCCGCCAGAGGGAAGTTTAGCAAGGGCTAGTGAGATGGCTCAGCAGGTAAAGGGGCTTTGTCTGAGTTTGATCTCTGGGTCCCACATAGAAGGGGTAAACTAATTCTCATAAATTGTCTGTTGTGCTGGCTAGTACACATCAACTTGACACAGCTATAGTCATCCGAGAGGAGGAAACCTCAACTGAGAAAATGCCTCCATGAGATCTGGCTGTAAGCCAGCTTNTAGAGCATTTTCTTAAGTAGTGACCGATGACTGAGAGAGAGCCCAGCCTATTGTACGTGGTGCCCGCCTTGGGCTGGGCGGCTCTAGATTCTATAAGAAAGAGGGTTGAACAAGCCATGGGGAGCAAGCCAGTAAGCAGCACTCCTCNATGGCCTCCAAATCAGCTCTTGCCTCCAGGTTCCTGCCTTGAATTCCTGCCATGATTTCTTCAGGGATACACAGTGAAATGGAAGTGTAAGCCAAATCAACCCCCTTCTCCCTAATTTGCTTTTAGTCATGGCGTTTCATCACAGCAATAGTAACTATGGCACCCTTTGATATCTACACTCAGGTCCTGACATGTCATGCACATGCGAGTGCATGTACACATGGGCAATAAGTAACTATTTTAATTTAAAAATAAAACAGAGAAATTAAGCAAATTGCTGGAAGTCACTGTTCTAACACTATTCTAACAAATGCCAAAGCTAGTGTCCAGCTTGTGTAGACTGTACCTGACCACCACACTGTATTGGTTAGGTGGGTGGAGTTATTGATATTAGTAGTGAAGTGGGCTTGCAGTACAATTTATGGTTTATTTAAGCTNGTTGAGAGTAGGTTAACACATGACTTTCCGTGATAGTGCCCTGTTTATTTCCTTCATTGCGTATCTCACAAGTTGGAGTTGCAATTGCTTTGTTATGCACGTGTTTTATTTTCAAAGTGCAAGATTAAGTTCCGTGAGTAGAATGACCACACTGTATCTTAGCTACTGTTGTGTTTCCTAGCACCCAACACAATGCCTGGCACTAAGTAGGTGTTAAAGAAATACTTTATTTGAAGGGAATAAATGAACACAAGCGCCTGCTGTTCCAGAGCAGCAGAACACCTGTGAGCCTCCGTGCACGTACCCCTGGTGAAAGCTGGGGATTTTCCATGAATTCACTCCATTTCCATGCCAACACTATACTAGCTGCCCTTGAGGGCACGCGGTTCGGGCAGCGGGGCTGCGATTCAGATGAGCACGTAATGATTCCGATGTCAGATTGCGCCCTTCCACTGACATTTGCTCCCAGATAGCAGGGAAAACACTGGTCAGAAAGTAGCAGCATCTGTCGTGGTCAAAGGTGACTAGCTGGCAAAATTTTGTGGCGGAAGCATCGGCTCTGAGTAGCCACCTCCCCGCCCCCACCCACCACCACTAGGCAGTGGAGCTCCATCCGCTGACCTTGCCTGCCTGACGTGCTCTTTCTGAGAGCACCTCCCAGGGATCTCTTCAAAAGGAATTCTAATGCTTTTCGGTTTCTCCAGCCTGCCTGATCCCATGTGATACTCTCCAAAAAGGGTGCCGCTCAGCCAAGGCCTCCTTCCTGCCACTTCCCCTCCCACCTCGTCTCGCCACTCACTGGCCTAACAGGCTTGCTTGCCACCTGCACAGACATGTCCTTTACACTGAGGCAGGTCAGGGGCAGGTGCTGATGTTCTGCAAAACTAAACCAGCTCCATCCCCTACTTCTAGAAGTGTATGGCCTCTATGAGAACTGTGTATTGGTCCAGGGTATGTGGCAGAGATAACCAAGAAGGGAACAGAGAGCAAACCTAAGGCTTTCTGAAGCTTCAGGAATGGCTTTCACTCAAGTTTCAGAGTCTTTATGGTTGGTGTGAGTCATATGTATAGTATAGTCATATATATAGTCTATATGTATATAGTCATATACATAGTCTATATGTATATAGACTATACATGTCAGGCACTTGACAATTATTCACACATGAGGTCCTTATGGATCCTGTTGCTACTTCCAAGTCACATTATCATCCAATATTTTCAGGCCTTAACAGCCTATAGATGCAGTAATAGGCCCTAACACTATTCTATTACAAATACTTTTCTTGTTTACAGTATATTTGGAAATATACATACATATATATGTCCTTATTTTTCATAGTTATATGCTATTTCAGCATACACATATATGATATTTTGTGAAGCTGACCATAGAGATCACAGTAATTGTGATAATATTCACTTAAATAAAACTCAGGTAAATAACATAAGGTAAATCACACAGCAGTTGTCCCAAAATGTTGAATAGGTAAATTATATTAGCACTCTCATGTCTGTTGATTGTTAAGCAAAGNAATCCAGAAGAAGTAAGATTTTAGGTCGCTTCAGAAAAGTCAAACATTCCAGTTACTTGTTGAAGTATCTGAAGGGAGTTGCTTCCTTTACATTTTTAAACATTTATGTATTATTTATTTATGTGTATGTGNGCACAAGTGGAGGTCAAAGGACAACTTGTGGGATTCTGTTAGCTCTCTCCTTCCACTTTATTGGTTTTGGGAATTGAACTGAGGACCTCAACTTATTGACAAGTGCCTTCACTGACCCTAAAAATGCCCAGACTATATGTAAAACTAAAAATGTAAAAAATTCTAGGANAAATCATAGATGACAATTTATCTAATGGGGGGAGGGTGAATAAGGAAGACCTCCTCAAATGTCATATTAAATGGGAGAAATTATTAAGAACTATGTAAAATTAAAAATACATGTATACTAAAAGTCTACCTCAAAAGTCAGAAAAACGACAAAATGTTGGTGAAATATTTGAAGCATATGTGAAAATGTGAGNTAGTATACTTANTATATAGTGAGNTTATACAGACATATAAGAAAAAGAAGTCTTAGGGATGGATAGATGGCTCAGCAGTTAAAGCATGAACTGCTTCTACAGAGGGCTAGGNTTCATGTCCAAGAACCCATACAGAGTGTCTTACAACTACCTGTAACTCCAGCTCCAGGGGACCTGGCAACCTCTTCTGTCCTTCTCAGGTTTCTCCACCCATGTGCACACACCCACACACTGACATACAGGAATGCACTTCATTTATTTGTTTGTTTGCTTGTTTATTTATTTAGACAGAGTTTCTCTGTGTAGCCCTGGCTGTCCTGGAAGACCAGACTGGCCTTGAACTCAGAGATCTGCCTGCCTCTGCCTCCTGAGTGTTGGGACTAAAAGCGTGCATCACCACTGCCCAGCAACATACACATAATTTAATTAAATAAATAAATAATGAAAATAAAAGGGAAAAATGAATAGGAAAGAGAGCAAAGGACAGAAAAAGCTAATTTATAAAAAATGTACTTTTTTGTACAATATACATATATACATTATTTTACATGTATATTATGGATGNAACTCACTAATGACTATGAAATGTGAGATACAATGACATTGTATTTCTGTTTTATTTTGGGTTTGTTCATCCAGTGAAAAAACAGAAGAAAAAAAAGTACCAAGAAGACTGTCACTTTCCCTATTTTTCTTTATATAAGAATATGGACACAGCATTCCTAGGTTATTTAGCCATATATACTGAAAGATCTTAGCTGTGAATCACTTTCCACTTAGACTCTATGTTTGTCAGTGTGCATTTAATGTTGTTAAAGAAAATAACCATAGGACTCAGAGAACTGTAGAAAGCAATTTCATGAGTGTTGTGAGCAGTCCAGCCCAACTGGAAATCCCTTAAATATTAACCTATGATCAAATGCCTTATGGTACACAGACATATGATGGACTGTTACGGAGCCACTGTAGATCATGATGTAAAACAATATTTAATNAATTTGTGAAGGATTTGCAATAAATATTCTTGTGACTTTTCTTTAATGCATTATAGAGAATTCCAAGCAAGGGAAAAGGTGGTTAGCTCCACTCATCACCAAGCTGCAGTAATCGTTAATGCATGCACATCCAGTCTGTCTGATTGACTCACTCCTTTCCGTGTTATTTCATTTGCTCACAAATATTTCAGTAGCCATCACTATAAGATATGAGCTATTTTTCAAATGTCTTAACAATAATAAGTTTTATATTAAAAACAACAGTAATTTATCAATATTATCAAAGTATCCAGTTGCTGTTAAAATTATCCTGTTTCCCAAGTCTCTTTTCCTAGTCTGTTTGTTTGTGTCCTCATCCAAGTAAGTCCCACATGCTGTAACTGATTGACGGGTCTCCTAAGTTCCTTTTGATCTACAGGCTTCCTGCCATCTATTTCTCTTCTCTTGTAAATTAGCTGTTACTGATTTATCCCAGAGTTTCCCACAATCTAGTTGCTCATTGTACTCTTCTGGGGATGTTTGAACACATTCTTTTTTTTTTTTTTTTCCTTTCCTGTAAGCTTGCAGTTCATTCTAGAAGCTTGGGCCCCTTTAGAGTTAACTTTTTAGCAGGACTGCTTTATAGATGGTAGAGTGTGCTTCCATCTGTCTTTGTGATGTCAGCAGCTTTTGGTGCTCATTGACCAGATTCATCATTTCCCCAGAGGTGGGAAAGAGCTGATCGTCCATCATGCCTTCTTCACTTTCTAGCAGAATACTTCTATAAAGAGAAATGACCTCTCATGAGCTCCTTGGTTATCTTTAAAAGGTAGGATCCAGTTTTGATATTTTTCCTTTCACCTGCCAGATTTCCAAAACACAAGTTGGCTCCTTAGCATCTCCCAGAAGTAAGCAAGGTTGTTTATGCATGCCTGCCTCTGTGTGTGTGTGTGTGTGTGTGTGTGTGTAAGATTCATTAACAAGGGGTTAGAGAGATGCCTCAGGGTTAAGAGTATATAACACTCTAAATTTGGTTTGTAGTATCCACATCAGGCAACTTTCAACTGTCTGTAACTCCAGCTTAGGGGATCCCAAGCCAGCTTCTTTGGGCACTTGCACTCAAGTACACACACCCTAGGCCCTCACATACATAATTAAGAATACTGAAAGTAAGGAAGAAAAGAATATTAGTGAATTTATACATTTAAATATATTTGATATATTGTCATTTATTTCAAGTTTTTTCGAGACAGTGTTTCTCTGTGTAACAGTCCTGGATGTCCTGAAACTCAATCTGTAGACCAGGCTGGCCTTAAACTCACAGAGATCTACCTGCCTCTGCCTCCCAAGTGCTGGGATTAAAAGCATGCACCACCACTGCCCCGCAGCAGTAATGATTCTTGATGATGAAATTAAGTATAAATCTTAGTTTCTTTTTCTTTGTTTTTTATTATTTACAAGATGTCCACAATCAGCCAATTTTTTTTGGCATGAGAAAAAAAACATTATTAAAAACCTCCCAAAATAAACCAGATGGTATAAATTACAATATTATAAACTACCCATCTTATATGTGGGTAGAATAATGATAATCTATGACATCTGTTAAGTGCTTTACTATTTGCAAAGTATTTATTATCTTTCAGGATTGCTTCAACATATTTGTGAGATAGACAGGATAGGAANATTGTTTTATGTCAGAAAATCCATCTAGGTGTGATGGCGCATATCTTTAATGNTAGCACTTGAAGACAGAGACATGTGGATCTCCATGAGTTCAAGGTAAAGAAGAAAAGAAATCTGAGGTTTAAACACAGCACAGATCACAGACTTAAGGTAAAAATCAGGGCTGCCAACTTGTTGGCCAGTGTTCCCTCCCATGCATAAAACTAGCTCTCAGTGGTCATCACTGTATGGTTAGACAGTGGTCATCACTGCATGGTTAGACAGTGGTCATCACTGCATGGTTTGTTGGTGGTCATCACTATATGGTTTGACCGTGGTCATCACTGTACTGTTGGACAGTAGACGGAGACCTATGCTGTCTTCCTATTGGTTAAGATGCTGTCCCAGAACTTCTTTCAGCATGAGACCAGAGGATTCACATCAATGTCAATCATTTTTAAAGTATGTAACTAAACTTATTTGTGTGAATTACCATTAGGATCCCAACTATACCTGGACACTGGAGAGGAATTTAAGAAAACAAATGGTGTTCAAAGTCGGTGTTACNTGTATGTGACATGANACACTCAGGAGTCTGTTACTCCTCCAGCCAGCTCAAGGACTGGGGAAGGAATTGTCTGTCCTCTCTCTCTTTAGCTGCCCTTCTCAGTTCTGGCACTCCAGTACTTTATCCTGAGCAGCCCAACAGCCAGTGACTTGATGTCACTCCTCAGGGGGACTGGCATGTGGATGGACATGGCTATGAAAGCACAAGGCCTCTACTCAGAGTTGTCCCACAAAGGGGTGGGAAGAAGGTTGGGGTTGGGGGATNGGAAAAATGNTACCTCACAGCAGTGTCTGGATCTAAACCAGTAAAGACCAGTGAAGACCAAACACAGACCAAAAGGAACATTTTAAACTTTATTTCTNGCTTTTTTAATCAAAGTTATTCATGAGCATAGGTTTAAAAAGTCAAATACTCTGTGTGGATTTGGTGCAAAATAGAAGTCTCTTGCCGTAGAAGTCACCATNTAACCCTGCTTGATAGTCTATCTCCATAAAGGCAACAACTTCTGTTTCAGTTTTGTCTTTCAATTTTCAGTTTCACATTTCTAAATAACCTGCCTCCTTTGCAATTTCTTGATTGTTTTCAATTTTTGAAAGTACCAATATACTTTCCATCATTAGAGAATATATATGAAAGACATTGGTNGTTTCAAAAGTGAAGTTGAGGGACACAGTCTTTTCCTTATCCTCTCCGTGCACATATATAATCATTCAGTTAAATGTTAGTGTTTTTATTACAATGGTTTTGTTAAAATTATTCTCAGTTAAGCCATATCATATGCTATAGTGCATATATAGCTCTCTTGTGTTAAGTTTTATTTTCTC
>LZPO01087321.1:9713-32454 GCA_001675575.1 Neotoma lepida | reverse complement strand
TGTGTGTGTGTGTGTGTGTGTGTGTGTGTGTGTGTGTGTGTGTGTGTGTGTGTGTGCAGGAGAGAAATAGAAAATATGTAGCACAGTGGTATTTTCATCCCAAACTTTGATCTGTATATTCTATAAGACTTAGGAACTTTTAAAACTCTCTCTTAGAAACTGAGATTCAACTGTACATTAACAAATCCCCATCTTCAGGTTGCAGGGCCAGAGAAGGAATACAGGCATCTTCTAACACTCCTCTCCACCCATAGAAATGAGAATGAAATCGAGCACACTTGGTTGNTTGTTTATTTACTTATTTATTTTTAGATAGGTTCTCACTAACGATGTAGTCCTGACTATAGAGATCAGGCTGGCCTTGAACTCACAGAGATCCACGTAGCTCTGCTGCTTCTCAAGTTTTGGGATTAAATGCATATGCCACCCTGTACCCCTGGATCATGTCTCTATTTTTAAGGGACATGTGTTTTTCCTTTCATGCCAGAAAATACTGTGTAAGAGTTCTCTGGGTCTATGACTACAATTGGCCACAGTCATGGCCAGTAATGTCTTGTGAACCACATACATTTCTCTCTCAAATTTCAATGCTCTACAGCAAGGAAATTCTGTTACTAACACAAGCTGTAACACTTGGGCTGTGTTTGTAACACAGCTGAAAGCCTGAGAATCTTCTAATACTTGAGTAAAATACAGATGATATTTCTAGTCATCTCTACTTCATTGCTTTAGAAAATAATGAGCTATGCACATGAGTAAATGAAAGAAGACACATAGGGAAAAGCTTTCTGGGAAAAAGCAGTGCCCAACCTATCAAGGAGTTCATGTTAAAAACAGATGTGGGCTTTGTAGCTTCTTTGATCTTTCTGTTTTCAATCATAAATTTCAAATAATAGTCACTAACGTAATAACTGATACCATTATTTGTTGCCTCAAGCATNCTCTGCACATGTCACATTAATTCTCCAACAGTTCTTGGTCTGCACCCTACCTCACAGATGATGAAACTGATGCATGATGGGAGAGACCACCTGAACCCGAGTTCTGTTTTGCTTTGCTGCAGATATCGTTTGATTGTAGTCCTTGGACTCTACTATGGCATTTGCAAGACCATTTACTCTTTGAAAAAGAGTCACTTGAAATTTGTTCTTTGGTTTATGACAGTTCCCTTGAGTGTGAACAACAGGACAGTTTGTTAAACACATTGTTTTCTCAGCCCTCTTGTATAGCATCAGTAACGAGTGTATATCTGCTGTGAGTGGTACCGAGATCAACATATACGGCATATGCATATGGTATTTAATTACCTGCACAGTTCTATCAAAAACAAACCAAAAAGCAAGCAAGCAAGCAAGCATCTAGTTCTCAAATGAAGAAACTGAAGGTAAGGCATAGGCAAGATGAGTGGCCTGCCTAACATACAGCTAGAAAGAGACATAAGGAAAATTTGACAGGATGAAGAGATGATTTTGGGTAAAGGCACTTGCTGCTAAGTCTGATGATTAATCAGAAGTTTGATCTCCTGGATGTACATGGTGGAAAGGGGAGAACCAGTTGTTCTCAGACCTCCACAGAAGTGCTTTGTCACAGGACCCTCACCCTACTAAATAGTTCAGTCAGTCATTCAGCTGCCTACCTTCACTAATCAGTGTGAGCCCTGCGTCCTAACATCACGGAATGCACAGGAGAGAACACTGGGAGAAGTATCCATGGATGGCCAGAGAGACAGCTCAAAAGCAGCTGCCATGCAAGCTCAACAATCTGAGTTGGATTTCCTGTATCTTACATATAGGTGGGAGGAGGGAAGCAAANCCACAAAAATTGTCTTCTGACTTCCGCATGTGTACGGTGGCTCNCAACTATACACACATGCAGATGCGGGGGTAAGTAAGAAAATTGATTAAAGAAGTGTCTTTGGCTGGGTATGGTGGAATATACCTGTTATCCTTGCTCTCAAGAGCCTGAGTCAGGAGGATCACAACAAATTCAAGATTGATCTGGATGGTATAGTGAGGTTGAGCCAGCTCGAGCTCTGAAGTGAAACCTACTTCTAAACAACAAACTAAGAGGCTTCTAATTGCAACTCAAGATCCAGCTGTACCACTCTTAGGCATATACCCAAAGACTGCTCTACTATACCACAAGGACATTTGGTCAACTACATTCATTGCAGCTTTATTTATAATAGCCAGAAACTAGTAACAACCTAGATGTCCCTCAACTGAAGAACAGATAAAGAAAATGTGGTATATTTACACAATGGAGTATTATTCAGCTGTTAAAAACAATAACATCATGAAATTTGCAGGCAAATAGATGAAACTAGAAAAAATCATCCTGAGTGAGGTAATTCAGACTCAGAAAGACAAACATGGTATCTACTCACTTAAAAGTAGATATTAACTGTAAAAGAAAGGCTAGCCATGCAGCAGTCCACAGACCCAGAGAAGCTAGTTATCAAGGAAGGATCAAGGGGGACATTTGGATCTCCCTGGGAAGGGGAAACAGAAAGATTTCTTGAGTAGACTCAAGTAGGGTATGGATGGGAACATGAGAGATCAGGTAGGAGTGGGGGAGGGGGAGAGCACTAAAAGAGACGATTGGAAATGGGGGCATTTTGAGGTCAGGTAGAAATCTAGTGCAAGGGAAGTTCCCAGGAATCTACAAGGATGACCCTAGCTAAGACTCCTAGCAATAGGGGATAGGTAGCCTGAACTGGCAATTTCCTGTGACCAGGCAAGACTTCCAGTGGAGGACTGGGAGGACACCAACACAGCCACATAACCTTCGACCTATAGTCTGTAAAGGTGACACAGAAATTGTGGGAGTGGCCAACCAATGACTGTTCTAGCTTGAGACCCATGCCATGAGAGTGAGCCCACCCCTGATGCTGCCTGGAGTGCCAGAACCCAGAGGCTGGATAGCCCAGAGACCTCGTATAGAACCAAACACAACTGGCAAAAAAAGTCAATGCAATGATGCCTAATGATGTTCCTCTATATTCATAGACTGGTACCTAGCCTAATTGTCATCAGAGAGGCTTCATCCAGCAACTGGTGGAAACAGATGCACAGACCCATAGCCGAACATTAGGCAGAACTCTGGAAATCCTGTGGAAGAGGGAGAGGAAGGATTGTAGGAGCCAGAAGGGTCGAGGACACCACAAGAAAACCCACAAAATCAACTAACCTGGTCTCATAGGGCCTCACAGAGACTGAATGGACAATCAAGGAGCCTGTGTGGGACTGACCTAGGCCCTCTGCATATATGTGACAGTTGTATAGTTTGGTCTACTTGTGGCACTTTTAACAGTGGGAGCAGGGGCTGTCTCTAACTCTTTTACTGGCTTTTAGGACCCTATTCCTCATACTGGGTCACCTCGTTCAGCCTTAATATAAGGGGAGTTGCTTAGTCTTACTGCAACTTGGTATGCCATGTTTTGTTGATATCCATGAGAGGCCTGCCCTTTCTGAATAGAAATGGAGGAGGAGTGTATGGGGGGGGTAGAGGGGAGGTGGGAGAGAGATTGGGAGAAGAAGAGGGAGGGGAAACTTTATATATATATATATATAATATATATAATATATATAATAGTATATATGTATATATAGTATATATATAGCAGTATATTACTATATATTATCACATATATAATATATTATTGTATATATATAATATATTATATATTACATATATATATTAAAATCTATGTACAAAGGAACAGCAAGCCCAGAGAGGTTGTACATGGGTTACCCAGGGAAGAAACAGAGGTGTTGGCTCTCAATTAAATATCTTAAAAATATTTATAATGTTGTCTGGTACAAGATGTGTAGTCACAGGTGGGAGTCTTGGTAGCTTCTTAGATTGCAAACTCCGGCCTTCTAAGAGCTCTGTTCAGTTGGTTTGGCATCATCCCCAGCCCTTAACATTAATACCCTCAGTCATAAAGTAATGACGAGCACTCTCCAAGAGGGCAGAAGACTCACCTCTTCCTACACCTCCACTTTATTCTGCGTGTCAAGCCTAGTGCTGGGTAACACCAATGAAACGCAGTGCTTGTCTACCCATGGGAGGTGGCTCCTGAAACCCAGAAGTGACGTGGATGCCATTTTCACTCAAGTTTTGGACAACTCTGGTTTCCCCTCCTGCCTCCTGCTTTCATGAATTTCCAGTTCCCCTAGGCTTACCCCATCTATGACAGGATGGGGGAGCAGTCCCTGAATTAGAGTAGAGAAAAGGAACTAGGGATAGGCTGAAGTTTCAAGTTGCCCAGTATAGAGCTAAGTGTAGCTGCTGAGAGGGATTGTTAACCACATTTAAAGCCAGCCCAGCCTTCACCACTCTGTCACTTCATGTCACCAGGCACACACTAGGGAGGAGTAGGAGGACAGTAGTAAACAGAGGTTTGACCTTTCTATCCAGTCCATAGCTGCACTTTAGGTCCTCGCCATCCCCCTTGGAGCTTGCTAGAATTGGCTGGAGAACAGTCCTTGACTCAAACGACTGAAAAATATACTTAACACCACATTGATTTTCCATATAATTTTATAAGCACAAACATTCTCTTTCATTTCCTGACAAACAACTAGATTCCCCAAAGCGTCCAATAAAAATCAGTAATTTGCACATCACTATCTCTCAGAGGCGGCTGTTTGGAGTTAGTCATCAAGGCCAAGGTCCCGCCACTTCCACTCCCTCCCCCGAACAAAGCAGAAAGTTGGGTGGTTGGTAGCCTGCTTTATGGACTTCCTGATATCTGGCAAGTGTGCTGGCTCTGCAAGCAGAGAGGGAAGGTACCACCCTACACACAGCGCTGCCCCACAACTCTGCCTCCACAGAGGCTGCTCGGGTCCACTCCCCNCCTCCTCCCCATCGCCATNAGGTAGAGTAACTCCTTCCTGCATGTGTCAAACTAGAGTGATTAACTCATTGACTGACAAGTGCCTGAGGCTAAGTGGGCATCCAGTGCTCACTGGCAGGTATTACTCCGAAGTTGCATCATCGAACAAGAACAAGCAATGACTGGATTGAAGACTGGAAGCAGGCGGTTTTCCATCCTAGGAATCTATACGCGATCCCAGGGCCAGGAACACACAGGGTCCTCCTCCTCCTCCCTCTGCAAGGGAGCCTTTGCCCCAGCCAGCCCCTCCCCATCCAAGCGGCATCCAGCTGCTGCAGGAGGCGGGGACAGCAGAGAAATGGAAAAGTAGAGATTCTTACCCACAAGTCAGGTCTCCTCAGGTCCTGCAGAAGCGCAGTTCTCAGGAGACAGGGCACCAGGGTTGCCAAGGGAACCTGAAATACTAGTTTACCACAATCCTGCAGGAATGACGTCCCAGGGGTGAGTAGGGAGGTTTCAGTCATTCAAAACCGCTGAAGCTCAGAGTCTGAAGAAGAAAAAAGGAAGGAAAGGCAAAGAATGTCTCTCAGCGGCCGGCAAGCAGGGGAGTCCAGATTCGAGGCTCTTCCCATCCCNACAGTGCTGGCTGTCAGAGAGCCTGTGTTCTTGCTTCATGTTTCTGTGCTGATGTTTTCATTTCTNTTTCCCCGAGCCCTGGCACTGGGGAGCATGGAATGGCCCAACCTGTTGTAATCGAACATGTGGGTTGCTGCTTGTTGCAAAGATATTGCAGCAGCCTCTTCATTACAAGAGGCTCTTCTTGGATTCAAAGAATTAATTTCCTTGCCTGTGGGTGCCTGCTTGTGCTCCCGGATGTAGATGGAGTGCTTGTTAAGAACGGGGACACTGGGAGCGGGGGTCCTGATCCTGTGTTCTCTGGTTTCCACTGTCTTGACTGATGCCTGGTTCTTTGCAGGAGTCTCCTGACATCCTCTATCTGAAGGTGGGATTCAACCCCAGACTTGAAGCTATAACTTTAAGGCCGACTCTTGGAATCTCAGTGGTCCCAGTATCTCAGGCTCTCTCATCACAGGTCATAATCTGGGTGGGACTGCCCTAGGAAAACAGGGAAGGCACTCATGCCCCAATCTGTTGGCTCCTTCCCCCCCTCATTCATTCATTCCTGAAAGTGTGAATTCATCAGTCTGTTCATGTGTTCATCATTCATCCTTGCACTAATTAGTTTATATATTAATACCTATTAATATAAATACTATATAATAATACTATATAATAAATATATTAAATATATTTATAATTATATAAATAAATATAATAAAATAATAAATACTAAATAATAAATACCTATTCCCTCTTATGTTCATCCACCTGTTCAGTATTCATATATATTTTTATTCACTCATTGATTGACACATTCATTTGTATTATTTATCAAGACTCATTTATTCACCTACTTATCATTTCATATAATCTATATACTTAATGAACATGCATGCATTCATTTTGCATGTATGAAGCATTTACTTTTAGTTCCAATATCCAACCATCCATCCATCCATCTTCCATCCATCCATTCATCTATCCAACCATGCAGTAAATCATTTTAAGTTCACTGATTTATAGATTTGATGTCTGAGAATGTAAATTTTCATCTGTTTATGCACATATTCATGCAATTCTTTGTCTGTTGAAGATACATCTTAAATCTTATTATATGCCAAAAAAAAGAGAGGACACCAATTGGTAGCCCTGAAAACATACATACACGTAACATTATATGNATGCAACAGGCTAGATTTAGGAATATATATGTGTATACAAGCATGCATGCAAAAGCAATTGATGAAAATGAGTCCATGGATTTCAAGGAGAGCAGAAATGGGTATATGGGTGGGTTTGGAGGGAGGAAACGGAAGGGGTAGATGTTGTAATTAAAATACAATTTCAAAAATCAACAACAGCGAAAGAACGAACTCCTGATCAAAAAGTGGATGAAAGAAGACACAGATGAAGGAACTAGACTCTAACACAAGAAGGCGAATGATGAATTCCAGGGGGCAAAGGAGATGTGAGGAAAGTTTTCTAGGGAGAACTGAGGGACCTCCCCCTCCCTCAGGGAAAGAGGGCTGGACTTGGATTTAGTCTTACAGAACATCAGCCTTGAGCCAAGTTCTCCACNCAGTGTAGCTTTGCACTAGTTGGTTAACCTCTCTGAATCTTTACCTCATCTGCAGAATGGGCATGGATTGGACCGAGAACATGACTCAGCTGGTAGAGTGCTTATCTAGCTTGCACAAAGCTCTGACCCACATGAATGGGTAGTGGTTGCCCGTACCTATAATATCTGTGGAACTCTGGAGTTGGAGGCAGGAGGATCAAGAGTTCAGAATCATCCTTGGCTANGAGTTTGAGTCCAGCCTGGGACCATGAGACCATGTCTCAAAATAAAATAGGGAGGAATACTGCCTACTCTCTGCTCTGAGGGGCTGGGGCAACTAAGCAAGATCACTGGTGTCAAGGACCTGGCAGATTCAAAGCAGTGCTCTGTGAATGTCTATCTTTTTCCTCCTTCCTCTTCAGATTTCTTTCCTAAACCCCTGTCAGCAAGTTTCCCTTTCCCTTCTGGAGGGAGGCTAAAGGTGGTACTCACAGGGAGTGGCTACAGGGACTAGAAGAGGCAGAAGTTAATCTCCCAAAGGCTTCTAGCCCTTGGGGGGCCCTGGAGAAATGCCCAGGGAAACTGTCAAATAGTCTTTCAGATGGAAAATCTGCCAAGTGAATTCAGCCAAAGAAATCTATTACCATAGGATTTGCACAAACCCTCTGCACTGGGTGAAAGGGGGGGTGGGTTTTATTAAGAACTGAGCAAGACCTGGGCTTGGCAGCCACTTGGGGAAGGAGTGCCCAGTGGGAGGGGAGAGATCTGCCTGGCAGGTGTATAATTTGAGGAGAGGCGTGGGAGCACCACCTTTGGAGTAGTCTGTGCTCCCATGCAGGGCATGGGGAAATGCTGAGTGCTCTTGCAGTGGCCTCATGAGCCAGATGTTATTACAAACCAGGAAACTCAGAGGTTCAGAAGTTTGTTCAAAGTCATGCAATTAATAAGTGATAGGTGCAGAATATAAATGTAGGCTTGTGTGAGTCCAGAACCTCTGCTTTGATCTGCCAGTACACCCTTGTTCATGACTGTTGCCATCATCTGNGGTCATTTTTTGCAAGGTCTATTAATTGGGGTCTGTATGAAGGATCATTGTCCTGAGCTCTTTACTGTCTTTTCAAACTGAAACTTGCAATGTGAACAGAAGTAGGGCAAATCTTCAAAAGAATATATAAAAATCTGAGGGCTGGGGAAATAGTTTTTGGTAAAGTTCTTGCTGTGCAAATATGAGGGACTGAGTTCAGATCCCTGGCACCACAAAAAGCTGGGCATAGTTGCACACATCTGTAACCTATTACTGGGAGCAGATGGAACACTGGAGATTCCTGAATCCTGCCAGCTAGCCAGTCTAGCCAAATGAGGAGCTCCAGGTCCAGTGAGAGAGCTTGTTTCAAAGACATAAGTTGGTGAGTAACAGAGGAAGATGCCCAACATTGACTTCTAGTCTCCCCGTGCACGCATACACCTGCACACCTGCGCACATGTACACACAGAGAATTTAATTTGGGGTTATATATAATGTGTACTTAGAGTATATATTGTTTTTTCCTTTATTTTAAAATATTTCTGGAAGTGAGGACGTATGTCATCAAACACCAATGGCTCCCCTTTTGCTACTTGGCAGGGCCTATAGGGCTATGGCTATCTTCATAGGACTAGTTTCACAGTCTGTGCTTGCAAATGAGAACTAAAGAATGTGGCAGGCTCAGTACTCATATTCCAGATCCATGACCACAGGCATGGTGGGACACAAAGGATCAGAATACTAGCTAGGATGAACAAGGTCAGTGACAGAGACTGAATTGTATTCCTTACCTCCTTGAAGTCCTAGGCCCCATACCTCGTGACGTTACTGTATTTGGAGATTGAGCCTTAGGAGGTGGTTTAATTAAAATGAGAGCCTTTGGATGGACCCTGATCCAATCTGGAATCCAATCCATTCACTAACAGGAATGAAGACATAGAAGGATACAGGGGCTGTTGTAGCAAGTCACCACTATGAAGAATCAGCAAGAGAATAGCCATTTGCAAGCCAAGCCAGCATGCCTTAGAGGAGACCAACTCTATTGGCACCTTAAACTTAGATTCCAGGCTTTTAAACATGAGAAAAATGTTTGTTGTTTAGGATACCTAGGCTCTGTTGCTGGCTTATTAAGCCAGGGCATAGCTGTGGGGTTCAGGGTAAGGATGGAAGGGAATTTGGTAGTGACACGAACAGTGGCCTTGCATCCAGCAGGAAAGGACCTTAGCATTTTAACCACCATGCCCAGCCAGCTGAGGCAGCCCTACAAGTACACCCTAGATAAAGGAGATTGTGGGAAGGGGAGACAAGACTGTGCTCAGAAGACACATTCTGAAGGACTCAGAGTGGCACTAGGAGAAAGACAGATGTCTGAGGTGTGACCATTCCTTCCTTGAGGTGTGACCAGGAAGATGGCCTAGGGTTGGGGTTTCCTAAGGTAGCAAGCATGAAGAGTTCACAGCAAAAGTGGCTGACTACATGCTGGTTTTGTTTCCTGAGCACTCTACTAATGCTGCAAGGGGGATGTTGCTTCTAAAGTGTAACCTGATGATGGCAGGGAGGATGTGGGCAAAGACGACAACAACTGATTGTAGGTGGCAAGGGAACCGATGGGGGCAAAGCTGGAGTCTCTGTAATTGTCACCGCTGAACTTGCAAATGGATAAGGAATTGACAATGCAGTTGTAGCTATGTTGGCATTGCATCTCTGCCAGGAACTTTTGATTAACTTGTGTTTCCTCCTTACGACTCTTGACACATTGAAGGGTGCTTTTGAAAAGAAGAGATTTTCTGAGAATTAGTCTTGTGGGTTAAGCAATAAATATAAACACGATTTTTCACTTTATTAAAGAGAAATGAGCTCCTTCCTACATAACCAAATAAGGAGAAATCAGCTGTCATTTAATTTAATGCTCAAACATGGAGTGAGCAATAGCAGGTCCAGGCCCGAGCCCCCTCCACCCTACAAGCAACTGAATGATCTTTAGTGATGATGTAAACAACAGTAATGTAACCCTGGCCTGAAGGCTAAGGGTCATCACCCTCTGGACTGTTGGTAGAAGACACCAATAAGAAAGCAAATCTACACATACAGAGTGTGTGTAAATATATATTTCGCATGTGAAGCCTTTCATAGACTGTGCTGACTTTTGTCTATTAAAATAGTAATGCGTACAGTTCTACATTAGGGGTGAAAAGGAGTCGTTCATTTAACAGAAGCTACTGGAGAACCAATGACGCACAGGGCACTCACTCCGCTTGATGCTGGAGACACTAGAGGGGATAAACTCTGAACTCAAGGTGTGCTCAGACTAAGGCAACAGTGAGAACACACCCGGAAATCAAAGGAAAACAAGTCTGTTTGAAGCTACAAAAGGAAAGAACAAACCAGACACAAGGAAGCCCAGAGGAGGAGACTTTCTTAGATAAAAGCTCCTTTGTTTTTTTTCTTACAAAACAAAACAAAAAAACAACACCTCATTTGAACCTGGTATTTGATAGAAGTAATGTAACATCTAACTCTTATTGTTGCCAGAGAGAGCTTTTCAAAATGAGACTTGAGGACCCTCTCGCTGCGCTTCAGTGGCCCTTTCCCAGGGGGAGTGCTCAGGTGCAAGAGTACAGNATTGTTCCTTTAACTATTTACCTGTAGAATAAGCGAATGTTTGACAGTACCACGATGTGACTGGGAACTTAGAAGCNGCTTTCTGCCCCCTGCTTTCCTATGAGTTCATACATTCTGTGGAGTGTGACTCATGGCAGTCTCACTCATGGAGCATGGGAGGGAGAAGAGCCTGAGCTTGGAGTCCACCTGATAGGGGATCAAGTTCCAATGCCACATTTTCCTAACTGTGTGACCTTGAACAAGTTATTGAACTTCCCCCAATTTCAGTTTGCTAATCTACACACTGAGAATACTAATGATAATCATAACATAACAACAACAACAACAATAATAGTATCTACTAGGAAGGATAGAGGTGAGGATTTCAAATCCATGGGAAATAATCAGCAGACTCTTCCTTATGTGTTAAATATTCAGCAAATATAGATATCATTTTTATAATTCTCATGAAACCCAACAAAAATACATAGGCTTTTCCCATNGCTCAAGGCATTGANGGAGGGGGGCACTATCCACCATTAGCCACTTAGTATGTTCCCTCAATTTGACCATCAAATGAGTGAGTCAAGGCTATTTCCACATTTCAGTTGGAGAGATCAAAGATGGGTCTCACTGAGGAACCTAGAACCAATGTTTCATGTATTGACAACTCAGGGGATGGAGTGGACTAGAGGACATTCCAGAAGGAAGCTGACTTTATGACTGGCTAAAAGGAGGTTGCCCCTTTAATTTAACCCTAGGCTGTCTTAGAAAAGATAATTCTTTACATTTTTTGGCATGCTTTAACTACAATGCCTTTTAAAAAAAACAAACAAGCTACAATATCTTTTTGCAGGGGAAAACTAATGACTGAAAGGTGTTGAGAGGTTGGCTACATGAAGAAGACATACTTCCATGCCACATTTGATAAGCACGTATTCAAATACTTGACATTTGTATTTCAGAAATCGGATTTGGGAGAATAATGCTCCACGAATTGCTAGAGGAAAGGGCAAGGAATATTTGTATTTACCCTAGTTTGAGACAGGGTCACCAATGATCTTGGTCTGGTGATTTTGAGGCATTGCTATAGTTAGACAGTTTGTGACATGCTGGAGAGGAAGTCAGAAGGGATCTGAGAGGCCCAAGTTCTAGTCCTTTGTCTACCCTCCCAGAGAGTTGTCTCCCATCACACATATTTCCCNTTTGTATGTCAGGTGTGTCCCGTTTATACAATAATGAGATCCTTGACACCTACTTTTTTCACTGCAAGGACCCCTTTCACAATTTGCCCCCCTTTATTCCCTGCAAGACTTTGTCTACTTAATAAACAAGATTGGGAAACTTATTAATAAGCTTGTGCAACGGGTACCGGAAGCAGGCGCAATATCTGGGAGGCAAATTAGTCTTTGGAGGGCAATTCTATTCCAACAGCAGAGANGATCCCAATAANAATTCAGACTGTACTAACTACAATCATTTATTAGGAGCTTACTACGCACCAGGTACTCTGCATGCATTGTCTAGCAACCTTTCTACTGAGTACTAGGAGATCACTATCTTTTTTCCATTTCACAGAATGGGAGACTAAGGCTAAGGGAGTTTGGAAGCTTGTCTAAGGGTACACAGTTGGTAAGAGTCGGGCCGGAGTTTGTTCAATTCAGATTTGTCTGACTTCACAGCTCAGGTTCATGCCTGGTAAACTCAATGGGCTCTCATTTCCAACAGAATGAGACCATTGTGGCTGGGGGTGTAGCTTAGTGTATATGCTTGCCTAGCTAAAAGTCATGGGTTCAGTGCCAAGAGAAGAGAAACTGAGGAGTGTTCCCTGTCTAGAGCTCAAGTTGTGAAGTTAGGGAAGGTATAGAACATTGAATCATCTCCAAAATTCCCCCAAAGCTGTGTCTCAAATTTGAGACCAAATATAGAAAGAGCATCAGGACTGATCTGAAACACACTTTGCCAGCAAGGTGAACAGAAGTATCACCTCAATTAAAATACTTAGATTACACATTTCTTTCTTTTCTATGATCTCTACTCCCTCTCCCCACTTCCTTTACTGAATGATTTTAGCTGCAATTACTTAAATTAGTTTCCTCTTTCTGCTGTAACAAATTAGCACCCATTTAAAGATGCCAAAGAACAGACATTTATCATCTTATAGTTTCAGAATGTCTAAGTCCAAAATAGGCCTCTCTTGGCTAACATCTAGTTTTTGGCAAGGGCTGCACTACTTAGGAGGTGCTCAGGTGAATCTGTTTCCTCGTGCTTTCCCAGCTCGCAGAGGCCATGGCTGCCTTCACCCTCAAGGTCTTGGTGTTAGGACCCGGATGTCTTTGGGTTTCCTTTCCTGCTTAGCATATGGCTTAAGTTAAATTCACACACAGTGAAATACCACGATATTAAACCTATGTGCAATATCAAAGCTCTTAGGAACACATATGCTTCCTCTGGCTGTGGTATTAGGATNCTCTGTCAGAGTCCCAAGACCCAGCCAGTGTTTACTGTCAGTGCTCAATAAATGCTTATCAAATGAAAGAATTATCNAATGAACAAAAATAGTTTTTCTTATTTGACTTGTCGAGATTTCCATGTTTCAGTGAATTTCAAAACCACAGAGAGTCTTCTATATGCCATTTAGCTTTCACTATGGCTAACACTATGCTTTCTAAAGCACATCCTTTCTTTAGGCCTCTTAGACTCTGTTCAATTTCTTCAGTGTGTGATGTGATAGAAGCTGCTTGCTGTTATGATAAAACACTGACCAAAACCAACATGGAGGAGGCNAAGGTTTATTTGGCTTACATTTCCAAGTCATAGTCCATCTTTGAGGGAGGTCAGTGCAGGAACATAAGCAGGAACATGGAGGCTGTTACTGGAGCAGAGACCACGGAGGAACGCCGTTTACTGGTTTGTTCAGCCAGCTTTGTGCACAGCCCAGCCCTACCTGCCGGGGGATGGCACAGCTCACAGTAGGCTAAGTCCTTCTCTGTTGTAGAATATTATTTTAAGGTGTGCTACTTTTGTTTATGCTGCATTTGTTTAACTCTGTGAAGCTGTGTTACTGTGCCTATCTAAAACACCTGGCAGTCTAATAAAGAGATGAACAGCCAATAGCGAGGCAGGAGAAAGGATAGGTGGGGCTGGCAGTCAGAGATAATAAACAGAAGGAGAAATCTGGGAGGAAAAGAAGAAAGCAAGAGAATGAGGAGAGAAGGATGCTAGGGGCTAGCCACCCAGCCACACAGCCAGCCACAGAGTAAGAGTGAAAGTAAGATACACAGAAGAAAACGAAAAAGCCCAGAGGCACAAGGTAGACAGGATAATTTAAAATTAAGAAAAGCTGGCTAGAAACAAGCCAAGTTAAGGTCAGGCATTCATAATTAAGAACAAGTGTCCTCCATGTGTTTATTTGGGAGCTTGGTGGCAGGCCCCTCAAAAAAGAGTAAAAAGCAAAAACAAACAACACTTCCCCATCAATTAGCAATTAAGAAAAAGCCCCACAGGTCTGGGTAGGAGCCAATGTGACCTGAACAATTCTTCAATGGAGGCTCCCTCCTTTCTGGGTGACTCTGTGTCCAGTTGTAGCTAGCTATGACAGAAGTCCATCAAGGACCCTTCCAATCTGTGTTTCTGCTAACACTTTTCTGGAATGGGTGCCCAACACTCCCAATTCAAAAGTCAGGATGCAGACCAATAGAGCTAGGAGTGGTGAGAGGTGTTCACAGATCCCAGCCTTTAAATTGAGATGGATGAGGGAGTTTGGAGAAGGCCACCAGTGAGCTATGATCTTCAGTCTTGCTCCAAAGAGGCAAGTGGTATCCTTCCTTCCTTCTCTGGGCTTTCCTAAGAACACAGACAGAACTCTATATATAGAAAACCATGGAATATGGAGCCCAGATATCCAACTGCCATCTAAGAAATCTAAAGGGAAGAGGTTGCCCATGCCTGGTTCTTGATCAGAGGAGCAAAGAGAAGCGATGGACTGTGAGTGGTGTCTTAGTTAGGGTTGCTATTGCTGTGATGAAACAACATGACCAAAGCAAATCGGGGAGGAAAAGGTTTATTTGGTTCACACTTCCACATCACAGTTCAAGAATGTCAAGACAGGAACTCAAGCAGGGCAGAAACTTCAAAGCAGGAGCTGATGCAGAGGCCATGGAGGGATGCTGTTTATGGGCTTGCTCCTCATGGTTTGTTCAGCTTGCTTTCCTACAGGACCCAGGACCACCAGCCCAGGGATGGCACCATCCACAATGGGCTGTGTCCTCCCCATCAATCATTAAGAAAATTCCCTACAGGCTTGCCTACAGCCTGATCTTATGGAGGCATTTTCTTAATTGAAGTTCCTTCCTATCAGATGACTTTAGCTTGTGTCAAGTTGACAAAAAACTAGCCAGCACAGATGGCCTGTCTTCTCAGAGTTCTACACCACCAGTCTGTGCTACCTGAGAAAAAAGAAAAGTACAGGGTAGCTCTACATGCTGGCCATAGGGATATCTTGAGGAATGGGAAGCAGAGAGCAGAAAGATGGAGAACATTTCCAAGGACCGAAAAAGGAGTCATAAGTGGTCACCCAGAGGAGGTGCTTCCTGCCCTCAGCAGCCAGGGATCTCAGAAGCATCCAAGAATATGCCATGCAATAGGCAGCTGCTTGATCAGGCCTGATGCACCTGCAGGGCCTCAGGGGTATGACTCAGAAAGGACTGACTCACACCCTCTTTCTCTCTGGCCTTCCCTCAGCCTTGATACCAGCCTCCTGCTGAAGGCCATCCTGGTTTGGGTGAAGCTATCCTTTTAAATGAATAGGAGGTGTTGTAACAATCACATGGACTTCTTTACACAGGCTCTTGGTTCCTCTATGGAACTGGCTTTTGAGTTGTGTGTGGTGGGACAGGGTGGATAGAGCCAATAGAGTAGGTTGAATAAAGGTTTTGGAATTTTTCCACATGTCCTGCTCAGACATGCTCAACACTTGTCCTTATGCAGTTGGAGCCCCAGAATGGGGCCTCATTCATCTCCAGGTTCCTGAGGGTCCCCAGCCTGCCTCCCTGTACACTGCTGCAAGACCTCCAAAAATGGCAGGGGTTTTTCTAATCCTCTCTCTCAGTGTTTGTAGCTTAGGCACTGGTCTTCTCCAATGACAAGTCTTCGATCTTGTGGTCTTTGCTTTCACTGTCTAAAGAGGCATGCTGTATGTGAGCATCAAGATAGCTCAGTGGGAAGGGCAGAGTCCTGTGGGCCAAGATGCTGGCTTTCCTGGCTGGATCCCAGTGGCTTTGAGAATGCCTGGCAACACATGGGTATCACAAACTTTCAAAACACCATTGTCTGAGAACCACACTGAAAACTGTCTATCCTTTCAAAGACACTGAAGATGAAAGTGCCCAAACACCTGAGGGAAAACAAAAGTCAGCATGCTGCCTCTTCTGGGAACAGTCTCTCTCTGAAGTACCAGGGGTTAAGGGGAATGATGTGTCTCTGGTTGAAGACGTGAGAAAATCACATGGGTTGAGAGACGAGGTCAGACATAAGGTATGCAATCTGATCCTTGAAATGAATAAGATTCAGAGAGTCTGTGATTAGGACGAGGTCACAGGACTAGATAGAGGCAGGGATAGAGGTTAAAATCCAGGTCGCCTTTCCCTCATACCCTGTGCTGTACTGTCATAGGACTGGAAGGAGTTTCTAGAAGAAGAAACCTGGGCCTTTCATGAGTGAGTGAGTGAGTGAATGAATGAATGAGTTGAATGAATGAGTGAGTTAGTGAATGAATGAGTGAGTTAGTGAATTAATGAGTGAATGAATGAATGAGTGAGTGAGTAAGAACACAGGTCATCAGGGACAGCACTATCCCCAAGACTGTCGAAGAACTGGCGAGGTTTCTAGGCCTGTGCTCTTCATTCTGCATGCCAAGGTGGAGCTCTGAGGCTCCTCACAGGAGGTGGGAGGCTCTGTTTCCACGGATAAGCAGGTGTTAATGCTGTATGACTCCTCCACANCCCTCTCCCACCAGGCAGCCTGCGTAGGTTGTCTAAGGACAGCAGACACCTGACTGGGCAAATCTTGTGTGCCACCCTGCAGTCACACAGCTGTTACTCCCCCTTTTCCTTCTCTCCCAGCCTTTATTGCTTTAGGTTTCATATTAAGCCATCGCCAGTGCAATACAGGAGGAGGAGGAGGCAGGATAGGGNAGTGAAAGGAGTGNGGACCTCCCATGTGATGACAATGCACTGNACACCTAACTATGCAGCACATCAGCCAGCACACATGGAGCAGTTATCATCTGGAGGCACGCACTGCCGTGGACTGAATTCTGTCCCCTCCAAACTCATCTGTTGAAGCCCTACTCTGAAGTGCCATGTTACTTGGAAATAGGGGCTTTGGGCAGTAATTAGCATTAGATCAGGTCATGAGGCTGGGACTGATAAGATGAGATTAGTGGCTTTATAAGAGACAGAGCAAAAGAGATATAGTTCCCTCTCTCTGCCATGTGAAAGAGAAAAAGAAGGCCACACCTGTAGGTCAANAAGAGAGCCCTCACCAGAACTGACTGGATTATCACCTTGACCTTGGCCTTCCAGCTTTCAGAATTGTAATGTGTTTATTTGTTAAGTCACCAGTTGATGGCACTTTAATACACAATGACCTAAGAAGACCAGTACACCATGAGAAACTCATTTCATCTTCTAACAGAAGTATGGCACAGTTTTTTCCCTTCTGCAGGAGAAAGGTGCTGGGCTAAGTACAGGGACAGCTTCTAGGAATGCCATGACTAAGCTGTGGGCTTGCAGGGAATCATCAGTCCATNCCAGGTCCCTCCAGGATGGCCCTGAGGTTCCTGGTGCTCAGAGTGGAACTGTATCCATGAGGATGCATCCATTTCTCTTGCTTCACATTAGAGCTATGCTCTAATGCCCTATGGGGAGCACACTTCGTGAAGCTCCCTCAATCATCAAGAAAGAACTCTTAGCTTTGAGTTCTGNCTCCATCTCTCTCTTAGTCTAATTTTCTCATTNGTGCAATAGAGACAATAATGACACACATTTCATAGAGCTGATGTGGGGATCTGACTAAAATGGGTTGTGAAAAGTGACAGCTATGCCAATACATGGCTGAACCTTCATGTTGGGATGGGAACTTCCTGTAAAGTGCCTTTAACTCCTCCAGAGGTTTGGCCTGTGCATTCTTGCTCACAGTGATGGTTGTATCATTCTTGAGGTACAGGCTGAAGTTGACTCCTATCTGCTANTATCTAATTTTTTCCAATGACATTCACAGGGTGTCCTAGTGAACTTGGGACTGATGATAAAGGTGACTACAATAACAATGATTCTAAATAGTAAGTGCCTACTGTATGCACACACACCATACTAAATGCATCATCCCAATCCTTTCCCACAGCCTCCAAAGTTAGAAGTAAATTACATCTATTTCAAGAAGAAGGGAACTGAAGATCAGAGAAGTTAAGGAATTTGTCCAAAACTCTCTGGGAGAGACGTGATTAAGTCCGACATCTACTCATTTCATAGCCTATAAATGAAGCCACAGATTTCAAACTACTCCTGATAGGGGCCAGACTGGGGAGCTAATTGATGCCCCAGGTACACAGGTATGGCAGTTGTGAACTGGAGCTTCCCATCCCAATTAACCAGGGTGGCCACTTACCAGCTTGGGTTCATATANTCATGGTGAGGGAGGGAATGCAGACAGAGAATCATAATTTTTGGTTTAATCCAGTATAAAATGTTATCTCAACATTGAACAAATGGCCTGTGATCTAATTCCTATGTGGGATGTCTCCTCCTTAAGGGCACATTTGAGCTGCAAGGCTGGAGGCTGTCATTCTGTCCCTTCTCTCCCACTCAGATTGAGCAGCAGCACCTTACCCACAAAGCTTCACTTCCATTTTCATGGTCTGTGCAGACACTGATGTTGAGTGTGTGAATTTTCATCATCAGTGGGGACTGGTGGGGACTGGTGGAGAGCCTCATGCTAGAGGCCAAGGATATCTGTGGGTGAGGAGAGGGAAGGGCTTCTGCAGTGACACAGGGAAGAGGAGCCAGGGAGCCCTGGGTGCTGGGAGCCTCGTGCACCCACTGACATCTGCTCTCTTCCCATGGAGCCTCTCTCCAAGCGAACGAACCAGGAGAGCCATCTATCTCACCCTTGCTCTGTAATCCCTAGGCCAATTCTATTTCACAACTTCCCAGGCAAAGGTCTCCTTTCCAGCACTTTCCCAATCCTGCCTGCTGAGCCATTTAACCTCATGTCCCTTGGCAGAATGAGGCAGATGGTTGACAATGTTCTTTATGAAAAATATCCCTGTGACACAAAAGGAACTGAGGTCTCTGTGTGTGCACAGTGAGACCATACATGGGAGAGCTGGTACACAGTGACATCTGTCACTCTCCCAGTATCTTCATTTTTCTTAAGTAGGGACTGAGTGTTAGAGAGATTGTAGAGCCAGCCCATGTCACACACACACCACACACACACACACACACACACACACACACACACACACACACACACACACACACAAACCACAAATGCCTGTCTGGGTTTCTGAACTGGTCCTCTGAGGTGGATATGGACACAGTGTTGCTTTTGGTACTCTGGTTGACAGAATCAGCAAACCTTCATCCCTCAAACTGAGGCCAGTGACACAGTAGCCATGTCCCAACCACCCTGCCAGGATAGTGAGCAGGATCAGCACTAAATCAGAGACAGACCAACAGCCCATCTCCCATAATCCACATCTCCCGTAGCCCACATCTCCCATAGTCCCACACCTCCCATAGTCCACATCTCCCGTAGTCCACATCTCCCGTAGCCCACATCTCCTGTAGCCCACATCTCCCATAGCCCCATATCTCCTGTAGCCCACATCTCCCACTGCCCACAGTTGTGCATAGCTTCTCCAGTAGCTTGATGAAGCCAGAGGTTACAATCAACTAAATATAGAGCCACACCTCATGGCAGCTCACAAAACCTCCACCCCAGGTCTCAAAGCCATTTTGTGGTTACATTCCTGGGTTACACAGTTCCATTTTTACATCAGCTGATTTTATGGTTTCTCTTCCGTTTCNCCCTGCCTTTCCTCTCCTCCCCATTTCCTTGGTGCTACTCCCTCTTTCTCTCCTTTCCCTTCCCCTTCTCGCTTGCTTTCACTTTCTTTATTTGGTCATTTTCCTACACATAGGGTCTCTTGTAATCCATGCTAGCCTCTAACTCAATATGTTGGTGAAGATGTCTTTGAACTTCTGGTCCCCCTGCCTCCATCCCTAAGTGCAGGATTGTGTCACCATTCCAGAGATACTTTTTAAATTTGTGTTAGTTATCATTTTTCTTCAGTATAATTCCAAGATAAGATGGATTTTTTTTATTGTACCTTTAAGCTATCAATACAAGAACTTTTTTCTATTTATATTTTTATTATTGCCTCAATATTCTTGGGTACTTGGCAGAGAAAGTTTTTGTTTTATTTTTGAATTAAAAATGTTCATGAACCTCTCTGTTATTCACATTCATGATACTTTCAACATTCAACATTGCTGAAACAGTAAAAGCAGACCCATGCTCCTTTAAAATTGTCTCAAGAAGAGGTGATAAAGTCAGATGTTGGTAAGNGGCTGCTTAGATATGTGTCTTTAAGAAGTTGTTACATGTGTGAGAACATCATTTCATGGGGTTCTTAAAAATCATTGATTTATTTATGTGCATACATGCTCTAGAACTTGTGAAATGGTCAGAGGATGACTTGCAGGAATCAGTCATTTTCTTCCCCTCTGTGGGTCCCGGGAATCGAACTCCAGTCTTCTGGGTTGGTAGCTAGCGCCTTTACGCATTGAGCCATTTCATTGACCCTCACGGGGTTTTAAAATAATGTTTGCCTGGCACCACACTTGAGAGCTGGTATTTAATTCTGCCGTATTCCTGCCTTATAGCAGTGCAATTCAGGGTTTATGGAAACTAAAGGACTTATCACAGACAGGTCACTTGCAGGTCACTCAGCAAGTTGTCTTGAAGGAAATTCTGTCTCAAAGNGCATGACTGGGCCACATGAAATTTAAGTACCACAGTCCAATACAGAGCTGAATAGCTGTCCTTTCTGTTTCTTCACTTCTCTCTGATGGGAATATATCTTTCCAGACTTCTGCCCCTGGAAAATAAGAGTCTTACANTATGTAATCTTACTTTGGAGGGTAAGACTGGTGTTGGGTTTTGGGAACTTGACTAAAGGTTTTATTCAGATAAGGTTCCTGATTGGCTCTGAATTCTCTGATGAAAATATCTCTTGAACTGACTAGTCATTCACACGCTAGTATGACTCTGACCCTTTCAAAAGAGATAGATCTTGGAGAATACAGCTTCCCAAAGGGGTGGAAGTAAGACATGGGAAGCTGGGCAATGGTGGCTCCCACCTTTAATCCCAGCACTCAGGAGGCAGAGGAAGGAAGATCTCTTCAGTTCAAGGCCAGTCTGGTCTACAAAGTAAGTTCCAGGACAGCCAAGGTTACACAGAGAACCCTTGTCTCCAAAAACAAACAAACAAACAAACAAACAAACAAACAAACAAACAAACAACCCCAAAAAGTAAGGTGTGAGGAAAGCATTGCTTGGCTCTCTCATCCCTACACTATGTAATCCTCTTTATCTTCAAGACCCCACTCAAATGCTATTTATCCCAGGATGCCTTTCCTGACCGCCATACTTAGATTGCTCTCTTCTCTCTGTCAGAATAACACTCTATGTTCCATCACTGTCTTATGCTCTCTTCCATTTGTCTAGTTATTTGTGGGCTTATTGTACATTTCCTTCTTGACTGAGAACCCCCAAAGCCTTTTGGTTTATTTCCTTATCTATGCACTAGGTAGATCACAGAAGGTAAGGTTGTCCTCTCCTAATATAATCTTAAAATCAGATCCGGAGAGAGAGTGCAGTGGGCATCTCTCCAGAATGCTCGTTTTGCAAGCATGAGGACCTGGACTCCAGATCGCAGCACTACATAAAAAGTTAAGCATGGTCATGCATGCCTGTAACCTCAGTGCTGTTGGGAGCTGAGAGAGGAAGCTTCCTGGCTGACAGCCTAGCTCAGAGAGATCCTGTCTCAAAGGAATAAGGCAGAGAGTAGTAGACGGGGCACCCAAGGTTTTCCTCTGGCTTTGGAACATGCACACGCACACAGGTGCATGTGTACCGCATACACACAACTCTGAACCCCCTGCAAGTGAGACACAAGTCTTCTGTGTCCTGTTTTGTCCAGGCTCTACTAACTCTGGAACATTCTTCCTTAGGCATGTTTATACCTCTGCAAAGGAGCCCCAGCCCCCCCCACACACACACACCTGACACTCTGTGCACAAACAGCAGCCTCTGCCACGGTGCACCGCCTGCCACCCTTCTCTGGGTAGAAAACTACAGGCAGGTTCCCAGCTGCCACTCTTTCTAGTGTTGAGAGCTTGAGCAAGCCGTGCTTCTTCTCCCTCCTGTCCCCTCTGTTATAAAACAGACACAACCTTGACTCTGAAGGNTACTGCTCAAGACTGAAGAGGCCAGCTGCAAAACAAGCCATTGCACAGAGTAATCTCAACAAATAACAGCAATTATTTTGTTCAATGAAGGAAAGAAGAAAATATGTTCAGGACAGTGTCCCACATATGGTGTGGCTGCAAGAGCCACAAGAGGAAGTTTTTTTTAAAATCATTTCAGGATGCCTGTGGCAATATGGAGTCAGAACTGTTTAAGCCACTGTGGCTCAAACTCCTGCTCTGCTCACGTTAGTTGATGGATCTGGGATCCATTGCTTCATCCTTCAAAGACTAGACTCTTCATTCTTAGGAAGAGAGACAATGGTACCTAATAGAAGTGTAGAGGTTTAAGGGGAAAGCCATTCTCAGAGCTGTTTGTTTTCCAAAGAAACAGTGACATCTTTAATTTTACATGTTTGACTGGGAATTGGCCACCTCTCCATCAAGATCTGGGCTCTGGCTCTTCTCTTCTTGAAGTTGGGTGGGCTTGTAGGATGTCTATGGTGGGATGAAAGAGTCTATGCCATAGGAAAAGGCTTCCAGTACCTTGCTCCAACCAATAG
>LZPO01087320.1:112830-129856 GCA_001675575.1 Neotoma lepida | reverse complement strand
ACCTGAGGTGGTGGCTGCAATGTTTTATCACCTCACCCCACAAGAGGACCATTCTAAGGCCACTCAGACATACATCTGCTCACTACACACTCCCAGCAGTGTCAAGATTAACAGTCCACAGACACTTGCTTCATAACAACCCCTTTTGGTTCTCTCTCTTCCCTTTTTACTTGCTCACACCGGTCTCCTGGGATCCCTCTCAGAGAGACTGCTTCCATTTTCAACCTTTGAGTCAGCATCTTTCTGTAGGAAAACCCTAAGGAAGGCAACAAACAAACAACAACAGCAAGACAGTGAACAGGCCTGTCATTCCAGCACTCTCAGGAGGCTGGGGCAGGAAATTCACAAGTTCAGCTCTAGCCTGAGCTACATAGCCAGACCTTGTCACAGTAAACCAAGGGCTGGGAAGGTCACTCAGTAGTAGAACATTTACCTAGTGTGTACATGGCCATTGCTTCCATCCTCAGCACCACAAAGGGGTGGGGGCGGCAGGCTAACTAATGACAAACAGTTTTTTAAAAGTACAGGAGGTCTTTACGGCTCCTCACTGCCCACTGCTCTTTTGGGGGCTACCCTCATCAGTCAAGTTTCTCCATCAACCGTTAAGGAGTGGATGCCCATGACTCTGAGAATGTCCACAGGCCGCGCTGCCAAGATGCAACACCGTCCAGTGCCGGACTCCCTCCTGAACCCTGCCAGCAATTGCAGAGAGTCTAACTGATATCAGGAGTAAGCTGCACACGTCCTGCCCTCTGTGACAGCCAGCTGCTCTAACTCTGCCACACACCAATCTGGAGTTAGCTCACTTGGTCCCTGAGTGATGTGTGGTCACATGGGTCCAGGATGACCTATGTCTCACCACCCAGCACTGGGTGTGAGGACCAGGACCATGGGGGTCACACACCCTGCCTAACCTCCCATCACGGGAAGACACAGACCAGTGACAGTTCTTGACCAAGGTCACACAACACAGCAGGAANNGAATCTTATCCCAGCATTTTCTTTTCTCCCCCAGGTCCGTGTTTTNGCCTCTTGTCAGACTGTATGGAAAGAAGAGATGTGGGGCAGGAGAGCAAGAGACTGGATTCAAGGACCTTGACACCCCATCTGCTGTTAGCTGTGACCTTAAACAAGTGCCGTGTGCCTTGGTTTGCACAATTATGAGGTTGGAGATGTTGGCAGACCTGGCAGGGAGTACTGTGGTGGAAAGCACCCGGCATTCATAGATGCTCACTAAACACCAGTTGACTCTGGATCTAAGGATTCCTCTCGTTTCACAGTTCCCCGAGTGGGTGATACTCTGAGGCAGACAGTTAAGCAGAAATACCCTCATCTTCATAATCACTCCTGGAGNGCTCGCAACAAGCATGGTGTGGAATTTCCAGGCTGTNTGTTTCTGGGTTCTGCNGCAGTGTGAAGAGGTGTGAAGAAAGAAGGGCCACACCTTTCTGACCCAGCTCTTGCCTCCTCCTTTGACTATATTTTCTGTAATTTTCCAATGTTCTCTGTGCTGCAGGCGTGCCAAACCCTGGGGCGTCCACATGTGCTACAGGTTTCATGTCTGATTCTGTCTCTTCTGCCAGGCATGCTTCTCCTGTCCCAACTACCACCCTTTCCTCCAACGTCTTCCAAGTCAAGATGCTACTCAACCGTGGCGAATATCATAGTTCAGAACAAGGATCTCCACAATTCTGAGGGTTGGTGGTGCTTCTTCTGTCTGGGCTGGCCTCGCTCATGCCTGGGGCCTCCAGGGAATGTGTAGGGCAGCTGGGCAGCTGTAATCTGTCTTGGCATGATTGAATCCTCCAAGGGGCTAGCTTGGACTTATGAAGTGGACTCAGGGGTGCCAGCAGCAAGAGTGAAGGCAGGTGTTTACCCAATGTTTGCCAGATCTCTGCTTACATCACACTGGCAAATGTCCACCAAGCAGAGCAAGTCACATGACCAAGCCCAGACTCCAGGCCAGCTGAGGAGAGCATCCAGGCTGCTGCAGAGGCAGGCAGTGTTGGATGCACAGTCCCTGCANCCCTTTAGCCAGGCACCATCTGATCTTTCCTGTGTTGGAAAACTCACTTCATCTTCCTTAGAGCACTTTTTTTTCTAGTAATGTCATCCTCTTTTCTTTTGAAAAACTATTCTTTCCTCACTTCAACTAAAATCCCTCTTCTAGGCACAGGAATGGAGTAAACTGGGTCATGGTGTCACATCTCCTGATCCAAAAATCAATCATGTGACCCCAAATANGCCAATCAGTTTTTGAAGGGACTCTAGCCCACTCAAGCATGAGGCTCTGGCAGGCTTTGCCCTTCTCCCCCATTCCCTCTTCCTTGCTAAAAGAACATTAGACCACGTCCCTAAAGCTAGCCACCAAGGTCTATTCCTTTATTTGGCCACTTCCTCCTCCTGAGGCTGACTACCAAGGTCCAGCAATCAGAAGCCCCTTAGGNTCACCTAATTAACACGACCAATTAAAATTAAACACCTCATCCTAACACTGGGTTCCCCCTTTGCCTTTGTTTTTTCTTTTACCTTTCAGATCTTGGAGTTATAGACAGTTGTTAGCTGCCATGTGGCTGCTGGGAATCAAACCAGGATCCTCTGGAAGAGCAGTCAGTGCTCTTAACCGCTGAGCCATCTCTCCAGCGCCCCCTTTACCTTTATAAACTGCCTGTCTTAGTTTGGGTTGCCATTGCTATGAAGAGACACCAAAAGCCCAATAATTCTTATAAAAGAAAGCATTTGGTTTGGCTTGCTTACAGCTTCAGAAATTTAGTCCATTATCATCATGGCAGGACATGGCAGCGTGCAGGCAGACATAGTGCCNGAGAAGGAGCTGAGAGTTCTACATCTTGATCCTCAGGCAACAGGAAGTGAACTTTGTGTCACACTGAGCATAGCTTGAGCAAAGGAGACCTCAAAGCCCACTCCCACAGTGACACACTTCCTCCAACAAGGCCACACCTACTCCAACAAAGCCACACCTCCTAATAGCGCCACTCCCTATGAGCTTATAGAAGCCAATTACATTTAGACTACCGCACCACCATTTTCTTATGTGCCATATCTGTCTCCCCTCTATATAGAGGTAGTCTTTTGTTTCTGGGACAAATTCCCCCCTTTCCCTTGTTCCCTTACCCTTCTCCCTTGTCCTCTATCTCCTGTGTTTGTCTCTTATCCCTGCCCTCTGTCCCTCTGGGGCAAATAAATCTCCTTTGGGCTGAGAACTTGGCCTTGGGGGTCCTGAGCCCATGCTTTTCCTTTCAGTTTTTGTTAGAATTTTAAATGAGAGCTGAGAGTAGAGAACCCTCTGTTCCCTATAGACCCCATTAGGAGAGTGAGCCCAGAACTGGCCAGCCATCACGAAGCCACCACCCTGACCAACATCTTGTATCATCCACCTCCCAGGGGGCCTGCAGGAACCTGTAAAACACTGTTGGATTAACCTGGTTAGAATTTCACTCTCCAGGCAGCAAAGGGGACCCATCCACCTTGCCTTCTCTGGTTCCATGCAGAAGAGGCAGGGGCTGGACTCTCCCTAGAGCCTGCACTGGAAGTGCAGCCCTGCTGGCATCTTGCTTGGGACCTTTGACCCCCATGGTGACAGTGATATAATAAAGGTCTGCAGTCTGAAGCTGCCACAGATGTAGTGACTGGGACTAAGGGACTAGTACAGGCGGCTAAGTGTGCATCCTCGCCCCACCACCGCCACCACCATGACCTACGCTTTCCAATGGCTGCCTCTTAGNACAATACTTTAGTTAGGCAACAATATGCTCTGAAAAGCAGTACACTAAAATCAGGTAAAATGCAGAGGAAGAACACTGTACAATAACCACTGATATTGTTAATTACTGGGCTAAAGTTTTTCTCTGAACTTCCTGACAGCTACAGAAAAAAAAAATTAGGGTAGACTTTTTCTATTTTCTAGGTAAAACGGGGCTGATTTCTGTTCTTCAAGAAACACCCATCTTGGAGTAAACTATGCGGTGGGCGAGCATAGGTGGTGGTGCCTCTGCATAATCCAGCTAAGAGACAATAAAGAAAGAACAGAGTGTTCCAAAGAGAGAAGGAGGAAGAGGTCCAGGAGTTCATGAAGGCAGTGATGGGAAAGAAGCCAAGCACAGCTCCAGCTGTGAGGCTCCTAGAGGCGGCAGAAGCAGGTGCCCCTTCAAAAACNCAAGCTCTGTGGCCTTGAGGAAAACAGAATCNCATTCCTCCCCTCGGGACATGCTCACAGAACTCAAGAGGCCTCAAATCCAATTGTGGGTCTAGTGCTTTGAATACAAAAATGTCACCCATAGGTTCATGTATTTCAACATTGGAGACCTGGTTTTGGAATGTGGTGGTTTGGATGAGAATGCCCCCCATGGGCTCATACATTTGAATGCTTGGTCCTTAGTTAGTGGAACTGTTTGGGAAGGATTAGGAGGTGTGGCCTTGTTGGTGGAGGTGTGTCACCCGGGCGGGCTTTGAGNTGTCAAAAGTCCAGACCATTCCCAGTTACCACTCTGTGCCTCTCTCTGTCCCCTGCTCATGGATCAAGATGTAAGCTCTCAGCTCCTCCTCCAGAGCCAATGCTTGCCACCNTTCTCCCTCCATGATGCTCATGGGCTCTGACCCTCTGAAACTCTTTCTTCTATAAGTTGCCTTGGTCATGGCATCCTATGACAGCAATAAAAAGTAAGACAGAGGTTATGAAACTTTCAGATCATGGATCCTTGCTGGAGGACGTATGTCACTGGGGATGGGCTTTGAGGTTTCAGAAGCTCAAGCCAAGCCTCATGGCTCACTCTCTGTTCCTGCTGCCTGCTGATCTGGATGTAGAACTCTCAGCTACTTCTCTAGCACCGTGTCTGTTGCATGTCATCATGTCCCATCATGATGATAAAGAACTCTGAAACTGTAAGCCACTTTAATTGAATGTTTTCCTTTATAATAGAGTTACGGTGGTCATGGCGTCTCTTCACAGCAATAGAACACTGACAGGGTGGCTTTGAGAGTTCAGACCCTCATCCTACTTCCAATTCCCCTTCCTGTTTCATATCTGTGCTTGCAGATGTGATCTCTCAGCTTCCTGCTCCAGCCTCCAGCTGCTATGCCTCTCCCACCCCCACTCACCCCACTCCCCTGCCCTTATAAACTCCCTTCTGACACTATAAGCTAAAATAAACTCTTCTATAAGTTGCTTCTAGTCGTGGAATTTTATCGCAGCAACAGAAAAGTAATGAGTTCAGTGGGTTTTGGTGAGACTGTGGTTTCTCTATTTCATGGATGGGTCAGCAGCACAGAGGAGTCCCTCTTTGTCACTTACAAAACCCAGAGGACAGTAGTGGCCAGGTGCCATCTTGAGAAGGATCTTCATGTTTAAAACTCAGGTGTCCTGGGGACCCAAGAGTGGAGAACAACCATAAGACAGGAAGCCTGAATTTAACCTGCCACAGCTCCAGAAAGAGTGCTGCAGGGAAGAGTCCCCAAAACCAGGAGAGCCAGGTGCAAACAAGCCAAAGAGCGAAGGCAGCTGGAGGCTTGACTGAGACACTGAAGGTCACAGGGGAAGGTCACAGCCCTATTCTAGGTGGCAAGTACAGAGCTTGCCACCCCCAATCCACTACTCCTCCATTTCTGTTCAGGAAAGGTCAGGTCTTCCATGGATATCAACAAAACATGGTGCATCAAGTTGCAGTAAGACTAGGCACCTCCCCATGTACTAAGGCTAGGCAAGGTGACCAGTAGGAGGAGTAGGGTCCCAGAAGCCTGTAAAAGAGTNNGAGACAGCCCCTGCTCCTACTGTTAGGAGTCCCACAAGAGGACCAAGCTACACAACTGTAACATATATGCAGAGAGCCTAGGTCAGTACCATGCAGGTTCCCTGGTTGTCGGTTCAGTCTCTGTCAGCCACTGTGAGTCTAGGTTAGTTGATTCTCTGAGTTTTCTTGTGGAGTTCTTGACTCCTCTGGCTCCTACAATCCTTCCTCCCCCTCTTCTGCAGGATTCCCTGAACTCCATCTAATGTTTGGCTGTGGGTCTCTGCATCTGTTTCCATCAGTTGCTGGATGATGCCTCTGATGACAGTTGGGCTAGGCACCAGTCTGGTCACAGGAGATGGCCAGTGAGGCTACATATCTGCTATTGCTAGGAGTCTTAGTTAGGGTCATCCTTCTAGATTCCTGAGAGATTCTCTTGAGCCAGGTTTTTACCCAACCCCAAAATATCCTCCCACCTTTGCAGTAGTCTCTTTCAGTACTCTCTCCCTCTTCCCCCCAACCGGATCGCTCAAACATTATTTCTATTTCATCATACTTTAAATTACTTTTAAAAATCTCCTTTTACTTATTTTTCTACTTTTGTTATTTTTTTATTACTGAGCAATTTTTCTTTTTCCCCTTTTTGCCATGTTACCTCCTTTCCCTCTTCTTTATGAAACTTTAAGACTGTTTCACTTTATCTATTGTTGTTGTTTGTGTGCTTATTTGTTTTTGGAAATATTGGAAAATGTTACAAAAACATAATAGAAATTGTATCTTCACATGGAAAAGTTTAATATAATTTCTTCAAAATATATTTTTATAGTCTTTTATATTTTATAAAATTTTAATTTATACCATAGGGTTTTTTTTTTAATTTTCTCTCATACAATACATCCTGACTACAGTTCCTCTCCCTCCCCTCTTCCCAGTCTCCTCCCCATCTCCCCTCTCCCTCAGATCCCTCCTCCTCTGTTTTCCTTCAGAAAAGACCAGGCCTCCCAGGGTTATCAACCAAAGACCGAGGGCATAACAAGTTACAATAAGACTAGGCACAAATCCTCATATCAGGGCTGGGCAAGGCAACCCAGTAGGAGGAAAAGGGTTCCAAGGGCAGGCAAAAGAGATACCCCCACTCCCACTGTCCTGAGTGCCACAAAAATGCCAAGCTAAACAGCCATAGCATAGGACCTAGCACAGACCTGTGCAGGCTCCTTGATTGCCAATCCAGTCTCTGTGAGCCCTTATGAGCCCTGCTTAGCTGATTCTGTGGGTTGTGTTCTCCTGGTGACCTCGACCCCTCTGGCTCCTACAATCCTTCCTCCCCCTNTTCCCAGGAGTTCCCTGAGCTCCAAGGGAAGGGACCCAATGGAGATCTCCAATTTGGCCTCTCTCTACACCTAGTGTTTGCCTGTGGGTCTCTGCATCTGTTCCCATCAGCTACCAGAGGAAGACTCTCTGGTGCTCTGTCTGTGTTGTTTGTTTTAAAACCAGTGGTTTGTTTTCTCCTCTCTGAGTAGTGCTGGGGGCCGAGCCCTCAAAGAGTAGGCTGCTTAATAAGAAGACCCTCAAATAAAACTGGGAGAGAGAGCCAAGCCAAGAGATGCACACACTGCAAGCAGAAACATAGGAAACACAAAAGCAGGAGAGAAGGACTCCTTTAGTATCTATCATAAGTCCATAACTGCTGAAACAGGTGCTCCAAAGATACTGGAATGGGTTTCTGAAAGGAGGTGGGGGGGATTCCAACATTTTCCAGGAGCAATGACTGAGGTCCCAAAAAAAGATACAAGCAAGCTGATGGAANCTATCCAGGAACTGGAGAGGAAAATAAGCAGCATAGAGAAAAAAGTCAGCAATACTAGGCACAGAGTCAGAAGAGAGTCAGTCTCTATGCTAGTTAGGGTTTCTATTGCCGTGTAGAGACACCATGACCATGAAAACTCTTATGGGAAAAAAAAAATCTTATAAAGAAAACTCTTAATTAGGGCTGGTTTACAGTTCAGAGGTTTAGTCCATTATCATCATGACGGGAAGCATGGCAGCATGCAGGCAGACATGGTGCTGGAGAGGTAGCTGAGAGTTCTACATCTTGATCTGCAGGCAACAAGAAGTGGATTGACTCTCACACTGGTCCTAGCTTAAGCAAAGCCTGCCCCTGCAGTGACACACTTCTTCCAAGTCCACACCTACTCCAACAAGGCCACANCTCCTAATAGTGCCTCTCCCTATGGGCCAAGCATTCAAACACATGAGTCTATGGGGGCCATTCCTACTCAAACAATCACAGTCTCAATCACAAAACACAGTGGGAAAAAAGTTTAGTGAGGGGAATAAATGGACAAAGGAGAATTAGGATGAAATCTACTAGACTATTCTATCCAATAGACACAGAATATACATTTTTCTCAGCAGTCTCTGGAATTTTCTAATCCTCTATAGACCACATCCTAGGTCACAAATAAAATAGAAAAGAATCAAAATGACTTATTTTGTCTTATCAGATTGTAGTACAATGAAAGTAGAAATCAATAACTGTAGCAGGGGTCCTGTGCTGTTGTTCCCTTTGTGGGAGGGGGCCAAGTAGGCACGGAAGTCAAGACACACAGACTCTGGGAGAATGTCCAAACAACAAGCTCAGTTTACTCCGGAAGAGGTAAGCCTTATATACCCTCCACCCCACCCTGGGGGAAGGTCTGATGAATATGCATCTGCTGGTGTGACATGGCTGCCTCTCATTGGTCCAGGTTGTCTCCAGCTCATGTTTCAGCTGCTGTTGCTAAGGCCCCTAGGTAGACCCAGGCTGGCTCTCAGAATGTATCTTTTTTACTTGTTTGGGCCGCCTGACCCTCAAGCCTCTTAGGGATGAATCATCCCACAAATAACAAGAAGTATTATTGAAACCACACAAATATATGGAGACTGCACACTATGCTCTTGAGTAACCAGTGGGTCTTTGAAGAAATTAGGAAAGATATTTTTAAATTTCTGGAATGAGATAAAAACAAAATCATAGCTCACCAGAATTTTGGGGATGCAGCTAAGACAGTTCTAGGGTGGTGGACAATAGCTGTGAGTGCTACATTTAAAAATCAGAGATGTCTCATGTTAACAACCTAATGATGCAACTTGAAGACCTAGAAAAGCAAGAATAATCCAGACCCCAAAGCAGTAGACAACAAGAAATTATAACGATAAGGGCACAAATTAATGAAATGGAGATTAAAAGAGCAATATATAGAATCAATAAAAGAATTGGCTCTTTGAAAAAATAATTTAAAAAAAATTTACAAACCACTAACTAAAGTAACCAAAAGAGAGAGAAAACCCAGATTAATAAAAGCAGAAATGAAAAAAGAGAAGTAACTACATGTTCCAATGTAATTTAAAATCATTAGAAAATATTTGGAAACCTTAAACTCCAAAAATCTGGACAATCTAGATAAAAATGGAAAAATTACTAGATACATATGTTCTACCAAAATTAAATCAAGAAGGTTTGTCTTTAAAAGACCCACAATGGTCAGTGAGATTGAAGCAGTAATTTAAAAAATCCCCCAACAAAGAAATACCCAGGTCAAGATGGACCCATTGCTGAATCCTATAGAACCTTGAAAGAAGAACTCACACCAACACTCCCCAAACTGTCCCATAAAACAAAAATGGACCCTTCCTACAAAAACAGCATATCTTGATTTTTTAAAAACCTGATAAGGACACACCCAAAAAGAAAACTACGGGCCAATTTCCTTGATGAGCATATACATAAAAATTTTCAATAAAATTCTGGCAAACTGGGCTGGAGAGGATGGTTCAGTGGCTCTGGATGCTCTTCCAGAGGACCAGGGTTCAATTCCCAGCACCTACATGGCAGCTTACAACTGTGTATAACTCCACCTCCAGGGGATCCGACACCCTCACACAGACAAACGTACATTCAGGCAAAAAAAACAATGCACATAAAATAAAAATAAATAAATCATTAAAAAAATCTGGCGGACTGAATTCAAGAACACAAGAAGATCATACCCCACAACCAGGTTGTTTTCATTCCAGGAATGCAAGGTTGGTGCGACATATGCAAATCAGGAGTGTGACACCACACACACGATCATCTCAACCAATCCAGAAAATGCCTCTGACAAAGTTCAATATCCCTTCATGATAAAAGCCCTGGAAACACTAGGAGAAGGAGCATAGGTCAACATGGTAAAGGCTCTGCATGACAAATACATAGCCAACATTATACTAACTGGCAAAAAACTGAGAGCATTTCCCTAAAGTCTGAGAGAAGGAAAGAGTGCCCACTTTCTATTAAATATAGTGTTTAATGTCTTCATCAGAGCTGTGAGATAAGAAAGAACANAAAAGGGTTACAAACAGGGAAGGAAAAAAGTCAAGGGACTCCTATTTGTGGATGGCATGATTCTATATACAAAAGATTTTACAGACTCCACAGAAAACTCTGAGGCCTGATAAACACCTTCAATAGAGTAGTGGGATACAACAATCAGTCACTTTGGGCTGGGGCATCTCCCAGACATCGCTCAGTCAGTAAAGCACTGCTCAAGGGCCCAACTCTGGTTCCCAGCACCCACATAAAAACCAGTGAGCTCCTGTATCCCTGGAACCCACATAAAAACCAGTGAGCGTCTGTATCCCCAGCATTGGAGCGGTGCAGGCAGAAGGATCCCTGGTGCTTNTACGCCAATCAGTCTGTCCAAATTGTTGAGCCCCAGATTCAGTGAAAAAAACAGCCTAAAAATATGCTGGGTTCTGGGTCTGAGGCTGTAAAGTGCTTGCTCAGCATACACAAAGTCCTGGGTTCAACCCCCAGCATCATATAGTGACATGACAAATGACTGTCACTCTAGAGAGAGATGGGAGCAGGAGAGCCAGGAGTTCAAGGTCAGGCCAGCAAAATGGGTCAGTGGTAAAGGCACTTGTGGTCAAGTCTGACAGCTTGAGTGGGATCCCTGGAACCCACACAGTGGAAGGAGAGGGCTGACTTCCACATGTGCACATGTGGACTGTGACTACCACATGTGCAGCATGGTATGTGCACATGCAAGCATATACACGGAGNCATGCATACAATATATATATGTAAAAAGTTAAAATTAAGAATCAGCTCAAGGTTACCCTCAGCTACATAATGAGTTTGAGGTAAATCTCAATAAAACAAACCATCTCCCTGGAAGATGGCGATAGATAAGTCATTCACTCAGGAGATGTGGGAAGGCCTGCACTAACTATAATTGCATTTTTTGTTCTAAAACCAAATTATAACATTTAATTAACATGTATTGGGTAAAACGATGCATATTTTCTTTAGATTGAGTAAATACCCACTTTCTAAGGTTAAAAAACGGTGAGGAGCAATTGAGGAAGAAACCTAACATTGGCTTTTGGCCTCACATCCACGCACACATGTGAAACACATGAACATATACACACAAAACCACCATCCTTTCTATATAACAATAATAAACTTGCTGAGAAAGAAGTGGGGGAGGAGCTGTCATTCATAATAAACTCCAAAAAGTAAAACATGTAGGAATAAACCTAACTAAGGTGTTGAAAGACCTCTACAATGAAAACACCGAAGAAATAAGTTGAAAATGACCCTAGAAGACAGAAACCCCTCTTGTGCTCATGGGTTGGCAGAATTAATATTGGAGAAACAGGATATTTGGGGAGGAGCNCTATGAAAAGCTGTCTTCTGGACTTCACATTGCCATTGCACTCAGGAACACACAGCAGCTGTGGCTGTCTGCACGAGGCCTGCAGAGGATCAAGCCAGCCAAAACTGACACAGACTGGAGAGGGGCTCACGAGGCCCTACCCCTAGCTGAAGACTATTGGCAACGGATGTCTTCTCGGGGAGGGAAGTCACTTTTCTTGGGGTGTGTCTGTGGTAGACTGCTCTAACTGGACTCAGTATGTTACTTAACAAAGGAAAAGGGTGTGAAGGTGGGAGGAACAGGCATGGGAAAGGGGTTCAGAGAAATGGGAAAGGGATGATTATGCTCATACATTGTCTNCATGTGTGAAATGGTCAAAGAATACATTTAAAATATTCTAAAAATATAAGATATTATAAAAGGTGATGATAGATCTAACTCAGTCAGTATCACAATTAAAATGCTATTCACAAAACTAGAAAAATCCTAAAATTAATATGAAAAAATAACCCTAAATAACAAAGCAATCCAAAACAGAAAGAGTAATACTGGAGATATCATGATACCTGACCTGAAATTGTACTACTGAGCCATAGTAGCAAAAACCGTGTAGTACTGCACACGCACAAAAACATTTAGACCAAAACATGATTCCATGAAAGTCCCAGAAACAAACACACAGCATCAGCTACCTAATTTTCAATAAAGATGTCAAAATTATAAAGTAAAAAAGGACAGCCTCTTTAACAAACAGTCCTGAAAAAACAAAAACAAAAACTGGATATCCACATGCAGAAAATTAAAACCAGCTGTCTCACATATCTCTCATATATCTCTCANGTATCTCTCACATATCTATCTCTCATATATCTCTCACGTATCTCTCACATATCTCTCATATATCTCTCATGTATCTCTCACATATCTCTCATATATCTCTCACGTATCTCTCACCTTGCACAAAACTCAAAGTGGACCAAATACCATAATGTAAGATGTGAACCTTTGAGCTGGTTTGAGGAAAACACTTTAAGAGGTATATATAGAAAAGGACTGTACCAGCATAGGAAGTAATCCCAAGCATTGGCCAATGGGATCACAAGAAGAAAAANCTTCTGAACAACAAAGGAAACAAGTAGAGTAGAGAGATAGAACCGGAGAGAACTCCACTAACTGTATATTAGACTGTATATTAGCGGCTAATATCCTAAATTCATTAAAAAATGAAAAATATTAAATACCAATAAACAGATGGAATGATAAACCAAAAGATAGTTCTCAGAAGAAGAAACACAATTGCCTAGTACATTCCTGAAAGGTGTTAAACATCCTTAGCCATCCGGGATATTCCAACTCCTCTGAGAGTCCAGTTCAGCCCAACCTGAATGGCTGTTGTCAAGAAAACCGCAAATGCTGATGAGGATGTGGGAAAGGAGGGGCCCCATACACTGCTGGTGGGGATGCAAACCACTGCAGCCACCGTGGAAATCAGTGTGGAGGGTCCTCCAAAACTAAAAGTAGAATGAAGATATGGCCCAGGCATTCCACTCCTGGGCATCTACCCAGAGGTCTCCAGGCACACACCACAGAGCTACTTGTCCATTTGTGTTTATTCCTCCACTATTCACAGCAGCTAAGAAATAGAATCAGTCTGAATGCTGGCATCAGATGAACAGATAAAAAGACATGTTCCATATGCACAATGGAATTTTACTCAGCCACAAAGAAAAATGAAATCATAAAATATGCAGGAAAAATGGGTGGAACTGGATATAACTATGCTAAGCAAAATAAGCCAGACTTGGAAAGAGAAATACTGCACATTTTTCTCTCAAAGGTGGAGCCTAGATTTAAGAGAGGGAGAGAGAGCATGTGTGTGTCATGTGTGTCCATGTGTGCATATGTATGTATGCCTTTTTTGGGGGGGGAGGTCATGAAAGTAAAAGGACCATGAAAGGGGAAGGAGATACCTGAAGGGAGGGCTACAGGGAGGAAAGAGACAATACACGTGCTGTAAAAACAGAAGGCAGAACTACTTGGGAAGAGGAGAGGGACTGGTAAGACGTGGGCAGGGAACATGAGGAAGACAGAAGATGAACAAACACAAAGTATAATGACGTGTGTGTGTGCACGTGTGTGTGTGTGTGTGTGTGTGTGTGTGTGTATGTGTACGAAATACCACGATGAAGCCCATTATTTTGCATTTTAGCTTAATTTTTTTTAAGGAGAATAAAAGGCCCATCTTTTCCTCCTACTGTAACCAAGAGTTTGTCTTCACACAATGGACATGGAACAAGACAGGAGACGAAGCACACCAGTGACTTAGAGAAGCTCTAAGTCTATCCTAGTGTGCAGCTTCCTGTGCCACATCTGGATGGAAAACACAGCCCCACAAAGAAGCACAGCTCATCATCCTGACTACCCCAAAAACAAGTCCTCACTTGGACACAGCATGCCACAGCATCCATCACCCTACAGATACTCNAACAGCTTCTAACAGCCCTGCAAGACAGAGTCTGTTACATACCTCAGCATAATAGAGGCAAGTGTAAAAACCAAGGCTGATAGAGATTGTCCCAAGGTTACACACCCATGAGTGGCAGGGCTGGCCTCACAAGGCTCCAAGAATGGGTCTCCCAGTTTGTTTTTTAGTGCAAGCACCTTATGATTTTGTACAAGGATTTCCCACATGTCTGCTTTAAGTTCTGCAAACACCATGCATCCTTGTGGGAAGGGTCCCACTCCATATTTTAAGATGCTGGGCTAGCTGCCTAGGGTTGGTGGCTAAAAGATGCCCTACTCTTACTATGTTTCAAGCTCTGCCCCAGGACACCCCACTTCCCGTATCTGGTCTTGTAAGTAAGGTCTCAAGCTAGCTGAGAGCAGTCATGCGTGTAAGGAGAAAGAGCCAGGGACAGGGGTGCAGACTCAGCAATACAAAAAGACCCAGAAAGTGAGACTAACACACCTTCCATTAAAAGCATGTCCAGGGTATTGTACACCCCTGTGTGGATGAATGAATATACTCCCAAAAACCATAGGTTCTTTTTTTAAAGCATTTACTGATTTGTGTAATCTGTATGTGTGTATGACTGAGTGTATTTATAGGCACTGCGAGTCGTGGCAACTGCAGAGACTCATAACTAGCCAAAGGATTGAGAATAAATAATTGTTGAATACCTAGTCATAAGTGGGGCATCTATTTATTCCTATCTACATCTCAGGGGCAGATCCCTCTACAGAAGGAGCAGAAAGAATGTAAGAGCCAAAGGAAAGGAGAGGGAGCCATGCTGAACATCAAATTCCGGGGATGGCATGGCTGCTGTGACGTGCTTGAACAGCAATTGGGATTACACGCCTAAAATCTGCATAAGATTGGGCCTGTCAACACTCAATCGCAAAAGCAGACAGAGCTCCTGAGATCCCTCCTCAGTTAATGGTTGATGTGGTAGGGAGAGATGTTTTCTTCAGTGGGGTAGCCCCTGCTAAGCCATGCTTCTATGAACAATCNTAATGAAACCCACTGGTGCACAGGCGTGGAAATAGAAGAGGGGGTGGTTGGGAAAAGGAAGATGGCTAACGGGGGTAGGAGGGGGACTAATGTATTTTGTACATGCTTGAAAATGTCATCATGAAGCTCACAGTTGTGTATAATTAATACACACTAATGAAAACATTTTTAAAAGTTGAAAAGGAAGAATGAGCTAGGAGTGAGGCCGACACCTCCTCCAGTCTAGGTGCAGCCAGGGTGCTGCTGGGAGGAGGCAGACCCACAGACTGCCACGTTTGCTCTTCCTGACTAACCAAGAAGGGCAGGAACAATGCCTGAGCTCAGTGGGAGGGAGGAGGGGAAGAGAAAAGGCTCTGGCCACTCTGNCCACAGGTTCTCCCCACACCATGCCCTCGGGGCCTCTTTCCCTTACTCCTCTGTGGTCATTTTCTCTCCACATCTCTCTAGCTCCACTNGCCTCTGCTCCTACTTCCCTTTTCTCTTCACACACCACTTGGAAATTTCTTAGCCTTTCAGAGAGAGAGCCCTGCCCTCCCAGGGCTTTAAAACGCATGTTTGCTGTTGAGAAAATATTCAATCCAAGTGCTTCTGTTCACCCAGTCCTCTCCCAGATGGAGAAGGCCCATGTTCTCCCCTTCACCTCCACCAGCAGAGACCACTCTGCTACCTGCTCATCAGAGTTGTGGAAAGCCTAAGGCCCTGATCCACCTCCTCCCGACCTGAAGAGGCAAGCCACAGCCCAGCTACATCCAACAAAGCCGTGGGGTGACAGATGATAACTGATGACTGTCCCTAAGGTGATGGGCAAGCATGATTGCATGTGCCAGCATGGACTGAGTGTCATCATCCATGGTCATCATGGACCATGCCGAGCCATTAGGTGCTGTCCTTAATGTCATACTCGAGGTTCAGAGATGACTCATCCACACACATGAGGTGAAGACAGGGGAGTCGTTCGTACTCTAATGCATGTCCAATGATTCACCTTCTCACTCTAGGAAAGTGTGAATATGAGCAAGAGTGGACCTCTGTGCATGCATGATCATGTCTCTGCATGTCTGCGCCGTCTTTTCCTTACATAGAATCATATCTCAGACATTATGGCACTCTGTCCACTAATATTTCAGTATGTCCCTTTAGAAGATAAAACTATTTTTATTGCATTTTTATTTAGTGTTGTGTGTGCAGGTCAGAGGACAACTAGTGGGGGGCTTTTCCTGCCAAGCTCGGGCTGCAGANTGACAGGAGCGGCAAGCTGAGAGACATCCCCTATAGGCTGGGGAGTGTCTGCTCCCAGCTGTCCCTTTCTCTCAGTAACAAGGGAACCATTTTGCAGCCCAGGCTTGATTGCATGTAGGAACTCCCCAAAGCCTCCGTGGTGGCCTAGGCTTACAGCCTGGCTTCCAGGGCCACATGCCTTAAGCCCTTGCACTATGGCAGATTGGATCCTGAAGCCTGGCACAAAGCCACAATAGCTGGATCACTCAGGGGACCTTATGCTAATTCTGCCTTTCGCCTAAGTGCAGGAGGAGGGCAAAAGTCTCTCTGGGTTTCTTCTGGAAGCCTCGTCACTCAGCCAGTTCTGTACAAGTGAGGCATGCCATGGATTCCATTCTAAATCCCCAGCTTTCCTGGCTGAGTCTCCCATTAGTCTGCAGATGACAGAGCAAACCCCCTCAGCCTGGTGCATGGGGTAGGGCCTACCATCTGCCCCCACCACTGCTACATCACAGATACCAAAGGGACCAGGCCAGACTGCCCTGTCAGGGGACACAAATAAGCTTCCTGCCAGCCAATTCCTGGGATTCTGCAGTTGGANGGTCATGTCTCCAGCTTTGCACTGTGGCCTCTGTTTAAACCCAAGCACCTTCCCGCCAGCTGTGATATTGGGTCTTCTATACCTAGCTCAGATTCTCAATTCTTGCTCTTCTCAATCATCCCCAGCCTAAACATGAATGTGGCACACAGTAGGACCTCGCCTTAATGTGTCTACCCAAGCACTTTGTCCCCCTGTAACCTCACTGCTGAGATCAGGATCTCAGCGGTTATAGGAATGCTTATTTATGGGAAGCCAACCTCATAGCCAT
>LZPO01087320.1:88600-104608 GCA_001675575.1 Neotoma lepida | reverse complement strand
GTATGTATCTCTGTGTCAATCTGTGTATAGTAAGATACCACGATTGAGACTGTAACTCCAACTGTAACTAGCTGCACAGAGTCTGCCTCAGCCTAGCCCTGTGCTCACTTCCAGGGTGTCTCACAGAGAGGAGACCGGGTCCTACAGTCCTCACTTNACTTATCTGTTTCTTCGGTCCTCAGATCCANGCAAAGCAGTTTCCTAGTGCTAACCTGTGCTCCTGCAAGAAAATTACTGTCAAGAGTTTGGTGTTTATAAATATTACAGTCCCTTTGGCCTTTCACCAAACATCACTTTAACAGTTAAAAAGGAGGNTTGAGCACAAAGCTTCCTTCTGTCCCTCCTGGGTTGTGCTGGTATGAGGCAAATGCCCAGCGTCCTCCCCATCTCAGTGTCCTCCTGTGTGAAATGACTGTGATAGGCTCTGTTCTNCTGCTTTCTATCCCTGACAGGAACAGTGAGAGGAGGCATAAANGGGCTCAGAGAAGTGTCCCTGCACTCTTGCGGTGTCTGGTAAGATCCCAATGTCACAATTTTCTAGCTCCAGTTTGGGCTTTGCAGATGGTGGCCCCTTCCCCGCTCAGTCTTGTATCCTGAAGCAGGAGGACAAGTGTCCACTCCTTTCTGCATCCAGCTCAGTGAGTTGGAACCCACCAGGCCGGGAGGGGCATCTGCTCTCCCACTAAATAAACACAGACATAAGAGCATTGGNGTTCTTGGAGGCTCTCGTTACCCACCAGGGTGTCTCATGAGAGCCCACCCAGGCTGGTGGGAGGCAAGGGTCACTGCAGTGCACCTTCGTCCCCACAGGGTCCTCTTCCATCAACAGCAGGCCTTCTGGAGGCGGGTGTCCCTTCTTTGAGAAGATACCCCGTGCCACCCCACACTCTGACTTGGGAAGTTCTCCCGATACTCTGCTCAGAATAGCAGCAACCCCACCCTCCCCTGGCTCTCAGTTTCCCTATCTGTAAAATAAGGGATGAGTCACAGACTGGCTGCTGGATCCAGCAAGCCGTGGCCTTTTGTTTTGTTTGTGTGTTTGGCCTTTTGTTTTGCTTGTGTGTTTGGGGTTTTGTTGGTTTGTTTGTTTGTTTGGGGTTTATTTTTCATTTATTTGCTTTACAAGAAAGACAGAGAGACACAGACCAAGAGACAGAGACACACAGAGAGAATTCATGCTGTGACACTTCCGTGGAGTTCAGAAGACAACCTGCCCTCTACCACATGAGTTCCAGTGACTGAACTCAGGTTGTCAGGCTTGGTGGCAAGTGCCTTTACATACTGAGCCATCTTTCCTGCCCTGTTTTATCTGGGTTTTGTTTTTAAATTTTTAAGTCAGGGTCTTATATGGCCCAGGCTAGTCTCAAACTCATGATCTAGCTAAGGCTNGCCTTGAAGTTCAGATCCTCCTGCCTCCACCTCCCAAGTGCTGGGATTATAAGTGTGCACCACCATGCCCATCTTCAATGTGATATTGATATGTATATAACAGAAGTGCCCCACCACTCCTTTAATGTCCCCATATACCTATAATATGAAAATGTCCCCATTAGACCCCAGTACTCTGTATATAACTTTAAAGATTAACCAATAAATTATATATTTTCCATTTAGAATACCTTTAGGTTTACAGAAAAATTGAACGGACAGTAGAGTGAATTCTGGATTCTTTCCTCCTCCCCCACCCCAAGCTTCTCTTATTCTTAACATCTTTGAATTATTTGGTACACNNTTATAACTCATGAGCCAACACTGATACACTTTTAACAAAAGCCCACAATTTGTTCACACCAAGGTTGGCTTTTGGTTTTTTAATGGTGTCAAGGATTCAACCCAGAGCCTGGCTTTGCTAGACAAGTGGTCTATCCCTGAGCAACACCCCAGCTCTGAGGGTTCATGTTTTGAGTGTGGAGAGATCTGTGGGTATNAAAAGCACAGATGCCACGTGCTCACTATCACAGGCAGGGTACGGATGAGAAGGGCTGTCCTGAATGCCCCTGTTCTTAGTCTGTTACACTGCCATCTTAGCTGAGTTTCTATTGCTGTGATAAAACACCATGACCAGAAGCAACTTGAGAAGGGAAGGGTCTATTTTGACTTACAGCTGACTGGTTGCTCTCCATCACTGAGGGAAGTCAGGACAGGAACTCAAGGCAGGAATCTGGAGGCAGGAACTGAATCAGAGGCCATGAAGGAGAAACATTGTTTACTGGCTTGCTCCCCATGGCTTGCTCAGGCTGTGTTATTATATAACCCAGGACCACAAGCCCAGGGATGGCACTNCCCACAATGAGCTGGACCACTCATACTAATTATCAATCCAGAAAATGCATCACAGGCTTGCCCACAGGCAATCTTATGGAAGCATTTCCTTAATTAAGATCTCTATTCCCAGATGTGTCTAGGATTGTGTCAAGTTGACCAGCACATCTGCCTATCTTCCTCACTGGCCTCTGGTGGCCCTTGCTCTTTACTGTGTCCATGGCTTTGCTTTTCCATAATACCGTATCTTCCAGACTCTGGTGGACCTGAGACAAGCTTGGCATCTTCTTAGCACAGGCTTTCCAGGTCAGTGAGCATTTTCTATGTGTATCACTTCATGGACCCCAGTCCTAGCATTGCCCTTTCTGCCCCGGGAGACCAAACCTGCAGAGGACATCTCCTAGGCTGCCCTATGGCTGGCTCCCACATGACAAGCTATGGAAAGTACCAGCAAGAGCTGAGAGAGTGAGGGAGAGGTATGTTCCTACCACACTCCCTCCTTTCATGGACACCTCCAGTCTGGCAGTGCCTACAGCTCTTAAACCATGGCTCCCATAGGATCTTCGGTCTTCAACAATACAGGTAACCCATGCCTCCCACTCCCCCTTCTCTCTGCAGCTAACCTCTGAGTCCCAGCATCACCATCTCCTCCCTCACCCCTGCCACTCCTCTATGGCTCATTAAAGCCCACATGTACATTGCCAGGGGATTATGAGACCCAGGAAGCAAGCTACATGTTCCCTCCACCTCAGCTTCCTGTAAGAAATGAGCCACATGCTAATGGCCACTTCAGAGGAATGACAGTTAAATGAGGAGATATCGGCATAGGACCAAGCTCGGTGCCTGGCATATGGGAGGGCTCGATGAATGTTCATTTAAAACATTGTTATCATTAGAATTCATGACTCTGCAGCTGTATGATCTCCGTGTCCTTAAATACAGAGAGAATAAAATTTAGAAATTCAGAACACAAAAGAGGTCACCAATACATCTCCTGGGATTGTTGTAATCTCTTGATCTCAAAGTAGAGTTGAGGCTCTGGCGACAGCAGCTGCAGATNTCATTATAAACAAAAGGCATTTTAAAAAGGAGGATTGTGATCGCCATGCTTCCCACATGATGGTGGCCGAGTGGGACTTCCCTCCCTCTGTTCAGGTAAGATTTATGGACTGCTGTCTCTATAGCAACCATGCAGGTCTTTATCCATGCCATTGTTCAATACTGTACATTTCTAACCATAAAACAGAATGGCGGCAGAGAGGCTTGGACCACACCATCAACAGGTTTTTGCACAGGAACTAAACCCAGGTCTCCTGGTCCCACGCCTAATGCATGTCTCAGTATTCGCCCTGCCCTTTCTCTGACAGGGACTTGGACACGTCAATACCCATGAAGTTCACCTCACCACAAAACACCTTCCCACATCTAAAGAGAAGCATCACTCAGCTATATGCATTCCCTAACAAAGTCAGCGAGGCTCTTAGGAAATAAATGTAAAATGATACTGTTGAGGGGTGACCACCTCCTTCCTCACCAAGTTCCAACAAACAGCCTACTCCCTCACTTCCTGATGCCAGCCAGTCTCCCCAGCCCACACCCAGCTCTATTTGATTCCCTCTGACATGTTGCCTGTGAGAGGGGAAAGACCCAGGGAGGAAGAAGCAGAAAAGGCAAATACTAAAACCAAATCCTTCTACCTGCACATGAACTTAGTGAACACTTGCGGAGTCACAGAAGGAAGAGATGAGTGAATTGGAGTCCAAAGCATCAGAANCGGGTTCCTCCAGGGTCTGGACCATCTCCCTTGCTGAGCCTCAGTCTCCTCCTGTGTAGAATGGGCTGCCACTGCCTGCCACTTGGGAGTTGTCTTCACATGTGAATGGCAGCTAACCCCCAGCAGACCCTCAGTGACAGTGGCTTCTCCACCTAGCACAGCCTTTGACCTTTCTCAGCTGCCAGGAAACCTATTCCAGCTTGAGGTTCCCAGGTAAGGATAGTAATGGCATCAAGCAGTCATGTTTGGGATTCGTAGACAGCAAAAGGCCAGGAGCTCTAACTCTTCGGACACACATCTGCATGTCTCTGTGGTCCCTAGTAGTGTGCACGTGGTCAGCGCTTAAGACATTGAAGGTAAAAAGTGGCTAAGATTTGTATGCTNGTCAGTTCCTTCTACTCAGTGGAAAGTCCTACACACTGGACATTTATGAGAACTCTGGATCTCCTAACAGCCCGAGCTAGTCAGGAAAGTATTTTTTGTCCCCATTATAGGAAGAAAACACAAAAAACAAAAAGCAAGCAAACAAACAAACCCAAAACAACTGAGGCTACAGGTTTGGACNGGTTGCTGAGCGTCACAGAGCTCTCCTGATACAGTGGTCTTCCTTAATAAGCTGGCCATGCTGCTTGGAGGGGAAGGAAGGGGCCTCCTTCTGCTAGACTCCCAGGGATGCTTCCCTAAACCTCGGGGTTCTCCCTGTGAAAAGCACTTGGATTGGGGACCCCACGGTGGAAACCAAATTAGAACAAAACTTCAGGCTTTCCAACTCTTTCCCTCAGACTCTTCACCTTGTGTATGTCTTAGACTTAGAAGGAAATAGCTGTGAAACAAACAGTATTCGGGACTAACAAAATGAGAACTATCAAAGGTCCTCAGACACCCAGCAAATCAAATCCTCCCAGAGGGACCACAAGGGGACCATTCAGAGGAACCAAAGCTGGCTATGTCCCAGGACTCTGGGCCTGGCTCCCTAGCTGCTGCCAAAGGGCTAAGATGGCAATCAAACCCCAGAGCTACTGTGGGGAGCCAAGCTTGGGGACCGCAGGGATCCTGGCTCTCTCCAGCAGTGCAGTCTACTCAGGCCACAGGTCACTAAATACTCAAGCAGGACCCAGAGAAAGAGGTAGGCGGGCAGCTAAGAGGGACCAGGGCTCCAGGGCACACTTGGCTTGTCTGTCGATGAGGTCAGGGACCCACTTCAGTAAGTTCACACTGCTTCCCTGTAAGTTGCCCCGCCTCTCTGGAGCCTGCCTTTGGCCCTGCCAAGAGAAGCCGATGGGAAGCAGTTGGGGTCTCACTTAGCTGAGCAGCCACTGGGGATTGGGTGAGTTGGAAATTGCAGACAGACTGATGGCCCCATTTAGACAACTCAACGGACACTTTCTAGCTGCCTGCTTTCTATTAGTCTATACCAAGACCTGCAGGTTCAGTACTGAACTGACCTTTACAGTTTTCTAAAATTTGAGCCCAATGAGGCAAAATGCAAAGCAGAGCATGACAAGAAGGGCCTCTGAAGGGGTCTGGGGAGAAGATTCGGTCAGGAAAGTGCTTGCTGAACGAGCATGAGGTATGGAATTTTGCTCCCCAACACCCGTTAGAAAAGCTGCACATGGTGGTCTAGGTCTGCAACCCCAGCACCTGGAGATTTCCTGGGTGGACTAGCTAGCCAGTGAGCTCCAGGTTAGAGATTGGAGATCTGAGGATATAGTTCAATTGGTAGAGTCCTTGCCTGGNGTGTACAAGGCCCTGGGTTCAATCCCCAGCACCACGTAAAACAAAGCACACCCATAACCCTAGCACTTGGAGGTAAGGCTGGAGAGTAGAAGCTTAAGGTCCTTCACACCTACACAGTGAGTTTGAGACCAGCCTGAGCTTCATTGGACCCTACTGCAAAAATAAGACCTAAGCTGGATGTGATGATGCACTCAAGAGGCAGAGACAGGCAGATCCCTAAATTCAAGGCCAGCCTAGTCTCCAGAGGGAGTTCTAGGACAGCCAGGGCTACACAGAGAAACCTGTCTTGAAAAACAAACAAACAAATCTGACATTGATCTCTGGCCTCCANGTGCATGCACAGACACGAGTGTGGGCACTTGCACATCCATGAGCATGCACACACCGCACCCACAGAAGAGGAACTCTGGAGCTGTTGCTGTATTCATCAGCTTATTCCTTCAGTGACCTGGTCACGTGGCTTAGTCTCTTCTNGGTCTTCTCCCAANCCCAAACTATCCCCAAATGAAACCAGACAGAAGCTTGGNCATCAAAAGNTGAATGAGGGGAGATTATGATGGGNGCTTCATGNCATCATTAACATGGGTACCGTGTAGTCATCACCTGACCAAGCNCCAAGTGTCCAGTTAGTGTCAGATGCAGCCACAATGGGGCAGTAGCCCAGGGCAGCCCTGTTACCACCTGTACTTTAGAGGTGAAAAATGGAGACTCGGGAGGAGACTTGACTTATTGTGGATCACACAGCTGTCAGACAGCTGGAACCAGAGCAGGTGTTCTTTCTGGGCTTCTGCCCACAACTTCCTATTTCCTCATTCACTCTACCTTGACTAACTAAACTTGTTCTCTCTGCAGAGCACTGTGCCTAACTAAGCTCCAACCATGCCGAGGTGACCCGACTCCTGTCTAGTTGGAAGAACTAGTGGTGAAGATTAATAATAAACTCGACAACTCTTGCCCAAGGGGAGGCCAAGGACTCATCTGGATCCAGCAAGGCTTGCCAGAGACATTGGTGTTTGAGATCAAATTGAAAGCTGACTGTCAGTTGCCCAAGCAAGGAGTCAGGAGGCAATGANAGCCTGGAGCCTGGAGTCAAAAGTNTTCAAGGGCCAAGTGTGGTAGCACTCATCTGTAACCCCAGCACTTGGGCNGCCNANGCAGGAAGATTNCAAGTTCAAAGTTAGCCTGGCCTGTGTAGTAAGATCCTGTCTCAAAAAACAGACAACAAAAAGGTGTTCAGGGGATGGGATGGAACGGAATGCATCATTGGAGGACCAGAAGCTGGGCACAGACATCAGGAGGAAGTGGCGTGGGATAGAGGATGGATGGAGTAGTCAAGGAATTTGTCATATTCCTGATGAACCTTGGGAGTTGGCTTCCTGAGGTCTCCATGCCCTTCACCTCTGTCTTANTGGCTCCTCATTGTCCTCTGACTGGCTGACTCAGCAGCTGAGGACTGAGGAGGGACAGGGTACAGAGGATCTGACAGCAGCTTGTAGCTGAAGGTCAGCACAAGCTTCTCCAGGAGAGCCAGATGGGAGCGAGACAGCACCTGGGACAGCTCTCAGTGGCTCCTGGGATGCCAAAACAAGTCAGAGAAACGTCCTTCCAAAGCCACTCTACAAATAGTTACTGAGTGCCTGTCAAGTTCCAGACACTGCCTTGGGCACCAAAGAAAACTGAAGAGACAAAATCCCCTGTCCTTGTGGGGGCTACTTGCTAACAGGAGGCAGAAAACAAACACTATAAATCAACCAACAGAATGCTGTTAGGTGGCTGGGGTACAGAAAGAAGGGAAGATAGGGTCCAGGCAGGGCTGTCAGACGAGTGCTTGGGCCGTGGTCATTAGAGGCAGAATGCAGAGGGAGCCCTTCCTGACTGTCACCAAGTATGTCTTTGAGCTGTCCACTGTTCTGGGAAGGGGAAGAGAGGACAGGTCTGGTCANGAGCTATGGAGTACATACTCTCAGCTCTGCACTGAGGTGGGAACCGCAGCCTCCACCTTGCAGCCACAGGGAGTGAGGTTCAGGAGATTAAGTTATTTCTCTGAAGTCACAGTTAGTGGTGGAGCTGAAATTTGCATCCTGGTCTCTGATGACACCTGCCCCTGCTCTGGCAAAACTCTGAGGCATAGCTTAGCNTTTTCCCTGGCTTTTAAATCCAGGCAGACTTTGGACATATGGAGGTAAGGTTGAGATGGGGAAGTAAACAGAGTCAGGCAGATGGTAGGTGTGGGAAAATCATGGTCTCTATGTTAAAAAAAAATAGTCACTTTTTTAAAAATAAACTTCATATGCTGGGNGTGGTGGCNCACGCCTTTAATCCCACTCAGGAGGCAGAGGCAGGCAGATCTCTGTGAGTTCAAGGCCAGCCTGGTCTGCAAAAGTGAGTTCCAGGTCAGTTAGGACTGTTGCACAGAGAACCCTTGTCTCAAAAAACAAATAATGATGATGAGGAGGAGGAGGAAGAGAAGGGTAAAATAGACTTCACAGCCAGAGCTAAGTGTGAGAAGGCCCAGTATGACCAGTTCTTGGAAAAGAACCTGGAGCAGCCCTTTGCCCTTGACCTCAGAAAGCTTCCAAGCTGCTGCCTTGGTGGGAAGGAGAGACCAGAACCCACGGCACAGGAGATGATGGTTTCCTGAACCACATGATTTTAGCAGACTTTAAAGAAAGAAAAACACAAAATCTGCCAGGCTTTCCTTGCTGCTGTCTTCCAGGGGGTTTTGGAAACACACTGGTTTTTGGATCAAACTATAATGCTTATCACTTAAATAGGTTTATTTCTCTACAGCACACTAAGCCCCTAAGCCTCCTGCACACAGGAGGAGGGAATCAATGCCCCTCTCAGAGGGCAGACACCCCAGTCTGCAGGCATCTTGGTGCCAACACAGACCACACAGGGAAAGTGAAGCCCATCCTCAGCAGGAGGCTTTGGAGAGTAGTGAATGTCTTAGACCTTAGGCCCATCCCCCCACCAAATCCCACTGTAACCTTAACATTGGGGGGGGTATTAGTTACTTTTGGGGGACCTGTGACAAGATACCTGACGAAGGCAACTTGAGAAAGGAAGGGTTGATTTGGGCTCACAGTTAAGAGGGGACACAGTCCCCCATAGAGGGGGGAGGACAGCAGCTGTATGAAGCAGTAGGTCGCATCCTATCCACAGTCAGAAGGGAAGGTGGACAGAAACAGGGCCAGCTAGAGTTTCAAGACCCTCCGCCAGTGACCCACTTCCTTAATGAGGTGCTGCCACCTCCTAAAGATTCCACAACCCTTCAAACAACACTACCAGCCTGGGACCCAGTGTTTAAAACGTGAGCCTTCCGAAGGGCAGTTCACACTCAAACCACAACAGGGACCCAAGTGGGAACTATTTAGAGGCCAATGAGGAGTTGAAGAACAGAGCTCGGAGGCCCCACCGTCCACCACTCTCAGCTCCATGTTGGAGCTTTGCTCCGTCATCGACCTTATTTGAAAGGGGCTACCAAGGCAGGGCCTCACCAGTGGAAGCTGTTGACATCATCACCATCTTCCGCCCTCAGCACACTCGCAATATCCTCAACCCATTCACAGGCTGGACAAGCCCATCAGCTGCAGCTGGCAGCCAGGAGAAGAACAGGGAGCTGCAGGCTGGATCACAGTGTCACTCTCCCACNGAGCTCTTCCTAGCTTTCTTGCCTCTTCTTTTCTCCTTTCAGAGAGAAGGTCCTGTGCCTGATTTCACCACTCAAGCCGCCAGCAGTTANGAAAAACACAATCTGACCCACAAGGCTGGGACCAAACTAAAGTTGGGCACTCCATATTCATATACACAGAAGCCCTGTAGTGAGTGGTGTCTTTCCCAAAGTGTGAGTCTAGAGCAGTGGTTCTCAACATGTGAGTCACGACCCCTTGGGGGTCGAACGATCCTTTCACAGGAGTCACCTAAGACCATNGGAAAACACAGATATTTACATTATGAGTCCTAATAGCAGCAAAATTACAGTTATGAAGTAGCTACAAAATGAGGTCACCATACATGAGGAAACTATTAAAAGGTAGCATTAGGAAGGTTGAGAACCACTNGTCTAGAGAACCATGCAGCCCCTAGCCTGGTTATGAAGTCAGCATGTGTACCCCAATGACAGTCCTCCTCAATGTGTCTTTGCCAATTTGAAATAAAANTGCCTCCTCATTTTTCCTATGACCTTCCAAATAGAATGTTTGGAGCTCACACACACTCACACCTTCACACACTCGTACTCACATACACACACACTCACATGATTGAACATACATACATACATACTCTTTGACATCAAACATGGAGCTACAGGATTTGGATTTGGAATTTTCTTTGCTTGGTCTTGGTCTTGTTTTGGTCCAGTATGTCCTCACTATGCCCCCATTCTTCCCCTTTGGAATGGTAACATATATTCTGTGCCACTGTATGTTGGCAGTATGTAAATTTATTTTTTGAAATTTTACAGATGATTACAATTAAGAGATTTCTTTGAATCTCAGAAGAGACTTTGGCCTTTGAACTTTTAAACTGTGTTGAGACTGATCAACTTTGGGACTTTCGAAGTTGAATTAAACACATTCTGCATTATGATATGGCTGCAAGCCTATGGGGGCAGGGAATAGAATGTGGTGATTTGAATGAGAAAGTCTCTCACAGGCTCACATATTTGAATACATGGTCCCCTGTTGGTGGAACTGCTTTGAGAAGGATTTGGAGGTGTGGCTTTGTTGGAGATGTTATGGGGGGGCGGGGCTTTGAGGCTTCAAAAGATTCATGCAATTCCCAGTGCTCTCTCCCTTCTGGCTGTGGATCAAGANGTGAGCTCTCAGCTGTGCCTTGCTCCGCCATCAAGAACTAATCCTGTGGAACCATAANCCAAGTTAAAAGCTCTCTTTTATAAGTTACTTTGGTCATTATGGTGGTTTGAATATANTTGGCCCCCATAATCCCATAATCTCATAGGGAGTGCACTATTAGGANGTGTGGCTTTGTTGGAGTGGGTATGGCCTTNTTGGAGGAAGTGTGTCACTGTAGGGGCAGGCTTTGAGGTTTTATATACTCAGGATACCGCCCAGTGTATCATTTGATTTCCTGCAAGATGTAACAATCTCAGCTCCAGCACCACCTCTGCCTGCACACCACCATGCTCCCTGCCATGATAATTGACTGAACTTCTGAAACTGTACACCAGCCCCCTCAATTAAATGTTTTCTTTGTAAGAGTTGCCGTGGTTATGGTGNCTCTTTACAGCAGTAAAAACCCAAACTAAGACAGTCACATTTTTNGTTTTGGGTTTTGTTTTTTGTTTTGTTTTGTTTTGTTTTGCTTGTTTGTTTTTTATGGTTTTTCAAGAGTTTCTCTGTGTAGCCCTGACTGACCATCCTGGAACTCACTGACCAGGATGGCCTCAAACTCAGAGATTCACCTGCCTCTGCCTTCTAAATGCTGGGATTAGAGGTGTGCACCACCACCACCAGGCAGTCATGATGTTTTAATCACAGCAATAGAAAAGTAACTAAAATAGATGGCTTTCAGGGTAGGTTAATTTAAGGGTTCAAAGTTCAAAGGCTATCTCTGAGATTCTTTCAAGCTCTCAGTCTGTCCAGAACTGATCCAGTCATAGTGATTCTGGATACCCATATGGTATTGTCACTGTGACGTCAGCCCGAGGGAGTATAGGCTGTGCCTCCTTCTAGTCATCACTGTTATGCAGAAAAAGAGCAAGTAGGGCAAACACATTTTACAGACACTAAATGCTAGGATTAGAGGTGTGCACCACCACCACCAGGTCTTGTGTCTTGTACAGTGTCTTCTTCTCAGGGTTAAGGCAAGGCAACCTTCTCTCAAAGTCCCCCAAAAAGCACTGGATCTCATGCCTTCTGCCATCCAGTGAGCTGGGACAGAAGTGGCAGCCCCAAAGGAATTTTCCCTACACCAATTAGGGCATCCTCAAGANAGAAGCAGGGATAGCCCAGCCCTGAGGAGATGGTTGTAGCTGCAAGTGTATGATGCAGCTGGTCCATTAGGGTTCAAGTAGGAACAAAAGGACAGGAGTCAGCCATGTGCCCAGTACCACATTTGATGACACCCTGGCTGGAGCACTCCTTACACCTGAACTGTGTCAGGCAAGTTGGTTTTCCCACTTGTGCCTCTGCCAGAAACTGCTGAGCAGTCAAGGCCTCAAGCCCCTGTCAAGAAGCAGCCTTTGGGTCCAGCACACACCATTGGGGCCGCATTAAGGAGGTGCTGTTGGCTACTGTGGGGGCTGGGCTGGAATGAAGTGGTGCTGAGTGGAACACCAGGTAGGAAGTGAGGCCACTGTCNGCCCCAGCTCTGCAAAACCAGGGGCAGCCTAGACTAGCTCCATGGAGATGTGGCTNATAGGAGGGCTGAGGCACAACAGAANACTTTCAGAGGACAAACTCTTGGGGATCTTGCCCCAGAAGGACATCAGAGCCCTGGGCCCTTCTAGATAGACAAGGCAAGGAGATGAAGCTCTGTGAATAAGGGGCAGAACGAGGCCACAAGGCCATTCTTTCACTCGTCTACCCTGGTGCCAGGCACATAGCACAAGTCCCTCACCAGAACCCCCTGATGCCTGTGACATCAGTTCAGCTATGTTCATTGGTGGTTGGATCAGGGAATCCAGTCACAATCCAATTTGTGGGTTTTTTTTATGAATGCTATTGTTTTTATTTTATTTAAGCAGTGTCATGTAGTGGCCTCAAACTCTCTTTGTAGCCAAAGATGACCTTGAACTCCTGATCTTCCTGCCTCCACCCTGTCTCTTATACACATCTAGATGTGTATAAGATCTCACTCTATAGCCCAAGCTGGCCTCAAACATAACAATCCTGCTTTAGCATTGATCCTCCCCACTGAGATGGTGCAGGATTTAGCATAGCATNTAATTTAGATATTAGAATCACAGGCATCCGTCACCATATTCAGCTTCCTACCTGCACTCTCCATAGTCCACATTCTTCTGTGTCCTCAAACCTTTGTCTATGCTGTTCCCTCCTCAGAAAGGCTTTTCCTGCCCAGAGCTCCCCCACTCTTTCTCCTCAAAGCACAGATTCAGGAACCCCAGCTAAGTGGAGAGCTTCCTGTTCTGCCCCACCCAGCTGCAAGGTGGTAAGCCTCTCCCCTTGGGCTGTAATTCCAGTCTGCCTGGTCTCTCACCAACAAGATGTGAGTTCTACGGAATTTGTGACTGTGTGTCTTTCATCTCGGTGACCTCTGTGGTGTCCAGCACAGGGTACAGCCACATCAGCTGCCTAGGAACCAAAGACAGGTGAGGCAGAGTGGATTCTGTAGACTTCTCCACAGCCAAGTGGCCCCCAGTGGAAGCCAGCAGCCCCTTGGCTNTTTAAATAAATAGAATTAAAATCCAGGTCCTTCAGTCTACTTTTACATTTCAAGGGCCCAATAGCCCACACATGGCTGCTGGCTGCTGGCTACTGAGTGGACAATACAGATATGCATTTCCATCATTGTAGAAAATTGGAGGGGAGGGCAGGGAAGAGGACTCAACATAACATACAATATAAAGTCTACTGTTTCCCTAATGCCTACACTGGGCAGGCCTCCACAGCAACCTTTAAAAGAGGCTATCATTCTATTTACAGACAGACAAATCACTAGGAAGCAGGGTGATAGATAGCATGCCCAGGGTCAACCAGGAAGCCAGTCCTGTCCCCTATGCCTGGCTTCATCAAGATCTTCAGTTTCTCTTTTCCTTCCTTGGCCTCAGTTTCTCCATCTGTGCAGTGGGGTGCTGGAAATCAGATCCTCCCCACTGAGATGGTGCAGCAGCAGCAGAGAATCAGAACAGAAGAAATCGTCTTCAATGAGAAGAGAATGTGCCTTCCTGCTCCGCTTAATAACCACTGACTAGTTAATCCTCAGAGTAGCAGAGCGAGTTACTAGCTTTCATTAGCCTCAGTTTACAAGCAGTGAGTTAGAGGAGAGAGGGATTGGCCCCAGGCTCAGGGCAGGGAAAGGATCAGTGGACACCCAGCAGACACTACAAATTGCTTACAGATTGAGGGAGGGATGACGGAGAGGCCGGGGAGGCCCAAGAGGGGAGGAGTAAGCAGGAACCTGCGTCCATCATCACAAAACTGCCTCGAGAGCATCTGGGGCAGCCCTCTGCACATCCGGTTAGGCTGAGGCCTCGGAGAGAGAATGGATAGGCCACTAGTCACACAGCTGGAATTACAGGCCAGAGGTTCTCAGCTGAGCTGCCCTGCTGGCTCCTAAAAGCTGAATCCTCTGCCACCCTTCCTGAATTCCTAGGGAAAGCAGGCAGCTGTAAGCCCCTGGGGATTATGAGGGCACTAATGGCCTGTGACAAAGGCAGCCAGATAAGCTCAGCTCTGCAGACTAAACAAGGCTCAAGGGGCCAAGTCAAACAAAGCGGAGGTTTTGAGCTGGCCCAGCCAACAGGAGTGGCCCAGCCTCTTGGGAGGCCAGGCTCTCATCTCTTCCTAGAATCTCCTCTGATGGCCTTTCCCCCTCTCAACACTGAGGGTCAGACCAAAGCATACAGGAGTTCTCTGGGTGGCCATCCCCACTTGCTATCATAGAACACACCTCCAACTCGAGGCCTCAGGAGGAAGAAACTGATGTTCAGAGAGAAGAGGAAGACCCTTGTCTCGAGTCACAAGCAGGACCTTGGGACCCAAGACCCCCGATTCCCACTTCACCAAGGCCCCCAAAGTCTTCCTTCAATTAGTGTCACGTGCCCTGCAGACATCAGAACAGAAGGAGATGGGCTCAGCATCTTCTCTTATCTGTGTGGGGAGGGGATTCCAAGACTCTCGGGGGGATGCCAGGAACCACAAACAGTACCAAACCTTACACACAATATACTTTTTCCTGCAAGTGTATATATGACAGAGTTTAACTTCTAAGTAGGCAGAGTAAGAAATTAACAATGAGCCGGGCAGTGGTGGAGCACGCCTTTAATCCCAGCACTCGGGAGGCAGAGGCAGGCGGATCTCTGTGAGTTTGAGGCCAGCCTGGGCTGCAGAGTGAGTTCCAAGACAGACTCCAAAGCTACACAGAGAAATCCTGTCTTGAAAAAACCAAAAAAAGAAATTAACAATGATAATGAATAATAGAACAAGTATAGCAATGCCCTCTAATTGAAGTCATGTGATGTTGTCTCTCAAGCATCTTACTGCCCTGTACATTAGTTTTTCTTTCCTCGTGAAATTGAGCACTTTTTTGCTTAGAGGAAGGCCCTATGGCTCCTCTGTGGCATAGACATGAGCTGCTCTCCTCATGTTCTCACTGTTGCTACAAAATACCTGAGGAAAACAACTCACAGGAGGAAGGGACTTACTTGGCTTAGAGTCCCAGGGTCCATCACAACAGGACCATCATGGCAGGGGAGTTTGAGGCAACTATCACGTTGGACTCAATCAGGAAGCAGAGAAATGCATGATTCTGCCCAGCACACTTTTCCTTTTGGTCCCGCCTGGGATGCCAGCCCATGGAGTGGTGCCATCCGAAGTCAGGGTGGAGGACTCTACCTCACACAACCCAATCTAGATCTNGACACTCCCTTGCAGACGTGCCCAGAGCTCTGTCTCCTAGGTGGTCCTAGGTCCTGTCAAGTTGACAATCTGAACCACCAGCTTTGCTACTCCTTTGCGTTGGGGTCATCAGGAGATACAGAAAAAGTGACTGCCACAAGCACTGTAACACTATGGCAGTGCTTCTAGTAACTCGGTTGCCTGGTAAGGGACAGATGAGGGGGTAGCATATACAGCATGGACACTTACACCCTACCTAAATTTCTTCACAGTACCCAGAATGGCACCCAGCCTAATGTATTACTGATTTTTAGAATTGTCCATTTAGTATTTTTAGAACATGACNGACCACAGGTAGCTGAAACTATGGAGAGAAAACTGTACATATAGGGAGCTACTGTGCCTTCATTTCCCACCCAGTGGCTCACTGACATGCACAAGCTGAATGAAGCCTTGGCCCAGAAACGGCTCCAGCCTTTTTAGAGCCTCACAGTTTGGGGCAGTTGTGTCACCATTCTGAGCCTCAGTTTGCTTGTCTCTGGAGTGGGGGAGATAAGGTACCCTTCACTAAGCATTGCTGTGCTTTACTCTGACTTAGCAGGCAGTGAGCACTGGCTATCTGCAACTCCAGCAGCAGTTGGCTGAGTGAGGCCCTCAGGCTCACCAAGACTTCTCTCTTAAATGGAACGT
>LZPO01087320.1:64264-77617 GCA_001675575.1 Neotoma lepida | reverse complement strand
AATTTCATACACATATACAATGTATTTTGATTATATTCATCCCTACTGCTTTCCCTCCAACTTCATGTCTCCCCCAACTTTTTAATAACCCAGAGTCACCTTAGTCTGTCTGTTGCTCACAAATGTGGGGCCATCCATTGGAACATAGACAATGGACCACAATCCCAAAGAAAAATGACTCTTCCTCCCTCAACAGCCATCAGTGACCAATAGCACCTCAGCTAGGGGTGGGGCTTTGTGAGTCCCTCCTCCAATATAAGAAATTANTTTCAGTCTCTACACATATAGAATATTAGGTGTTTTAAATAAAATATTTATTTAGTGATANAAGATGTGTATGCTCCAGATATATAAAATATTCTGAGGTAAAGATATTCTGAGNGTAATAATATTCTATGGTGTAGATAGGATAAATTAAAACAAGACTGATGATATGTTGATATTGTTGAAGTGGGTGCTGAAGATAATGAGCTTTGATGTACTATTTTCTTATCTTTTATATAATTTAAATTTCTATGTAAACGCNCAAACAAAGGATAGGGAGATGGCTCCATGAGAAAGAGCACTTGCTGAGGACAGCACTGAGTGAGGAGCGGACCTGAGTTCAAATCCCCAGCACACACATAAAAAGTTGGGTGTGGTCACACACTCCAGTACGATCTAGGCTATAGGAACAGAGACAGGGGGCTCACTGGGGCTGGTGACTGCCAGCCTAACTCCAGGTTCCATGAGAGCCTGTCTCTAGCATATAAGGCAGAGAGTGATAGCAGGACACCCAACCTGCTCATCTGGACTCTGCAGGTGTGCCCAGGAGTACACAAACCTGTACACACAGATGTGCATATCCCCCACACACTCACATGGACACACACATACATATACAAATTAAAGAGTAAACACAAATAGCCCGGGGTGGGGGGATTCAGATGGGATGGGGAGTTTCCAGTCACACACTCATGAGTGATCTGATTGCGTGGAAGACATTCTTCCCCAGCCCCCACCACCACCACCAAATCNCCTGCACTTACGGGCCTGGAAACCTAAAGAGANGTTTGAAATCACACTGTAAGGATGCATAATGGAAGGGAGTTTGCGGAGGAACAAATTGTTAGGGAGGATTACACTGTCACCACTTGACACAATGGGGCTTGCAGCACTCACGGCCCTGAACAAGTCCTGCTTCATACCAGAGCTGCGACTCAAGCAGGCGTCGCCATGGGAAGTGGATCTTGCCCTGGAGATGAAATCTTTCTCCCTGGCTGGGTCCTTGAGAGCAGGCTCCCTTCCACACAACAGGGGGGTGGTGGACATGGGTCTTAGAATGCACTTGAAATTCTTTCCATGGTCTCAGGGCTCAGGAATGAAGGCGCCTCTGGTAAAGTCAGCAGTCTTGTCTCTGAGGGCCTGGGGTCCCAGGCAAGACACTGCCTTCCTGTGGGTCTGTTTCCTCCAGGTGTGATGTGTGATGGGAAGTGGGAGAGAGTTGGGTTAGCCAGCAGGCTTGGAGCACAGCTGACTCTGCCACCTGCCAGCTCTGCAAGCTCGTTCAGACTGCCCATGCTCTCTGTGTCGTCCCATTTGTGAAGGAGGGATGACAGCCTTCATATTATGTTGTGGAAAGGATAAAACCGAATGATTTTAAAGCGCTCTATTTGGTACCTAACATGGTCAATTTTTGAGCACTATCGTGATTATCTCTCCATGAAATGTAGATTGTATCTAATGATAACGGCCCATCTAACTCTAATGCTGTATTAACAAGCCTGATGTCAAGGTGGAGATGTGCCTGATGCTGAAGTCAGGGCAAAAACTCACCGTTCCAAAATGACTCCTGAAAATCCTTCCCCATCAGCTGGCCTAGGTTCATCTGCTCATCACTCAAAAGTGCTGCTGGAGTGGGAAACAGGTAATGAGTGGTGGGGACCAAGGGCTCTTTCAGGATGTCATCTTGGCTCCTCAAGACCTGACATGAAGCTGTCANTTGTCCTCTGTTCAGAGCCAAGTGGAGCTTTCTCCCTTGCCTCTGAGCCCTCAGCCCCAGTTCTGGGTGAGGAAAGGAAGAGCAGCCTCAACAAACAACTTCTCTCCAGTTCAGGGCTGCTCTGAGATGGTCCCTGTCCAGTAGCCCGGAGGGAGCATGCTGCTCGGTAAGCTATCCATACTCACACATGGCGCTCAGCCCCCCACAATCTTTTCTTATCAAATACAAACGCATTAAACACTTGCTGAGAACAAAGAGCTGGGGCTGTGGTCCAGCACGTGCTTAGGATGCGTGAGGCTTCAGGTTCCATTCCAACACCATGATCAATCAGGAAACAAAGCAAGGTGTCATGCTGAGCAGCGGTAGGGTGGAGTCAGTCAAACATAGCCTCCTCTTAGATCGTACAGACGTGGACCGGAACAGTACAGTGTGGCTGACAAGCCAACGAAAGGGCCGGGGTTGGGTTATAGAAGACTGAAGGACGTGAAAAGAGCCTCCCATCCCTTCTCTTGGAAGGCAAGGGAGATCTGAGTGGTAACGACTCAGTGGAGAAGACTCAGGGGAGAATCTGAAGGTCCATGGGTCAGTCCTCTGCTAGCTGACTGGGGAGGTGAAGCAGATGAGGTCAACCAGGCAGGTGGTGGGAGGCCTGCAGATGGGCTGAGGAGGGTGAATATGGACATGGCTCCACAGGCAGGAGTGCGCAGAAAGACTGACTATCCCTGTGCTTGGGAAGAGGCCTCAGCTGGGCGTGGCACTCTTCTCATCCCTGCAGCAAGCCTTTTCATGGATGCTACATAGTACCCTCCTACACCGGAAAGCTCCAACGCTAAGTCTTTAGTCCCCATCAGCCCAGGCATGTGGACCTCTGTAAGTTTGAGGCCAGCTTGGTCTACAGAATGAGTTTCAGGACAGTCAAGGCTACACAGTGAGACCCAGTATCAAGAAACAAAGCAAAATAAAAATATATAAATTATACAGATTAATGAGGCACCTGGAAAGGACACTCTCCAACCTGCTGAGCTGCCTGCAGGCTGTGCAGTGTGCTCCAGGTTCCCAGCTTTGTGAGCTGTCACCCATGCTGGGGTGGGCTTTGGTGATGTAGCTGTCTTTGAGTCATTTCTGCTTCTGTAAGTAACCCCTCACCCATATTCCCATTAGTAACCCCAATAAAACTCATTGGTTCACCAAGTTGGACTTCGGTGGCATCCTTACTTTGGCCTGTTGTAGGTTCCCTATCTGGTGTTAGTAGAGATGTATCTGGTGTCTCTTTCNTCACACAACAGCAGCAAGTGTTCTTAAACACTGAGCTATCTCTCTCGCCCAAAGCATAACCAGTAACCTGAAAATGTGACATGGTGACATTGACTGAAGATGACACCTTATCACAACCCTGCAGGAAGCAAGTGGAAATTCACACACAGAGAGGGATTTTCATGAAAATCAAAAGACCCTTCCCCTGGCATGTCAGCTCTTTGCAACACTGCCAATGGCTGCACCATGCCAGCAAGACCAGAAGATTTGCAACCTTCACCACACAGCTCTGGATCTCAGTGGGTTTTGTAGCAGAGCATTTACTTCATAAGTTTGTTTGTTGTAAGAAGGTTGTATCTCATTTTATATCTGTACTTACTTAAATAACATGAAGATAAAACATATTTAAGTCAATACTGAGGCGTGCAGCACCCTTAGTTTTCTTTTTCTAAGGTTTGTTTGTTTGGGGCGCATGTATGTCTGTGCACCATATGCATGCCTAGTGGTGAGGGAGGCCAGAAGAGGGTGTCAGATCCCCAGGAACTGGAGTTACAGATGGTTCTGATGTGCCTTGTGGGTGCCCCAGTCCTCCGTGAGAGCAGTGGGCGCTTTTAACCCCTGAGCCATCTCTCTAGACCCTATAATTCTTATTATAGTTTGAGAAACACCCATAATGATGTAACAATATAAATTGGCCTTTTTAAATTTTTGTTTGTTTATTTTGGAGTATTTCTTTTGCAGAATTTATTATAGTGGATCCAATTAGGACTTTTAAGTAGCAAATTGGGGGAAAGCATATACTTTGTGCTGCATCAGATCTAAGAAACATTACTCATTACATCCCCCTGCACACATATGTTCAAAGCATGTTGGTAAATAACAGATTCTGTGCAATCTAACAAAAAGAGATACCAGGTGTTGTTTACCAGTGTCCCTCAAGCTCAGATGAGCAAAAGTACTGTTGGAGCAACTTCCAATATCTAAAGGAATCACCCTGGGTAGGAGAAAATCCTAATCTACAAGCAATCTAGTCTAGGAGTATTCTGTCCAACATTTTAGTGCTGGAGACCTCCTCAGTTACCTATGGATGTCTATAGACATCTTCCTAAAATGATATTTTCATTTTTAAANTTGTATTTATTTATTTTTATGTGCATGAGTCTTTTGCCTGTATACATGTCTGTGTGTTGTGTGTGTACAGTGCCCATGGGGGCCAGGAAGGAACACCAGATCCCTGGAACTGGAGTTACAGACAGTGTTGAGCAGCCATGTAGATTCTGGAAATTGAACCTAGGTCCTCTGGAGGAGCAGCCAGTGCCCTTAACTGCTGAACCATTCCTCAGTGGTTGTCTGGGGGCTGAAGGGGCATGAGAGGTGACAGCTAGGAGCAGCGTTCCCCTTTGGGATAACGAAAGTGTTCTAAAAATGAAAGTGATAGTGGATAGAGATCAATTATAATTCACTTAATTATGCATTTTAAGTTGGTGAAGAGTATCATGTATAAATTATATCTCAATAAATCTATCTAAAATGGATGGCAATTTTTTTTNAATTTTATTGTAACATCACAATTTATATATTTTTATTTTGCTTTGTTTCTTGATATTGGGTCTCACTGTGTAGCCCTGACTGTCCTGAAATTCACTCTGTAGACCAAGCTGGCCTCAAACTTACAGAGATCCACCTGCCTCTGCCTCCCAAGTGCTGGGATTTAAAGCATATTCTTCCATGCCTGGTTAATTTTTATTAATCTATTAATTGAAAATATATTTAATTAATAACTTCTGAAGTCCCAGTTAGATTGAAAAGTATAAATTCAAAACACTAACAGGCTCAATGAATCTAAAAAGATTAATAAAAGTACATACACCATAGTCACCTTACTAAAAATGAATAATAAATTCTAAAAAAGCAATCAGAGAAAGACACACAGCACATACAGTGGGAAGAAGATGGCAGCAGATTTGTTGCTGGAAGCAATGCAAGACAGAAGACAGACAGCAGGCAAATCCTTTAAGACAGGAGAAGAAATAATGTCAATCCAGAATGTTTCACCCAATGACATTAGCTTCAAAATTAAAATCAACAGAGATAGGAGGCCCCAGCTGACCCAGGGCTCAGGGAACGTCTGAGGACAGGGGGAAGTGTCAGGACATGATAAGACTGCTGTGTTCACGCAGTCACAGCAGCTGTTACCTGCACAAGACTGAACCAGTCAAAACTCCCACAGAGATGGGGGATCCAGGCCCCACCCCTTAGTGAGGAGCTGTTGGCAGTTGGTAGCTGCTGGGAAAGGGAGAATCGTTATTGTGGATATGTCCACTGGTGGGTTTCCCACACTCTAGTGGATGGCCCCACACCCATGCACAGCACTAACTGGATTTAGTTGATTATTAAAAAAAACTATGAAGTTGTAAGGGGAGACTGCAGGGCTGGAGAAGAGACATGACTATATTTCATTGTATCCCTATATGAATTTCTNAGGAATAATGAAAAGCTATAATAAAAATAAAATTGGTTCAGTGGGTTACAACTTCACACCACTAACATGGATGCTATCCAGAAAATGGAAAATAATAAGTATTGGCAAGGATCATGAGGATCTGGAATCCTTGCCTCACTACTGAGAATGTGAAGTGATGTGCCCGCTGTGCAGAATGATGTGGTGACTCGTCNAAGAATTAACCATAAGATTACAACAGGTTATCACTCCGGATACATCCTCAACTGCAAACAGAATTCCAATGAAAGCTCATATCNAGATGCTTATCACAGCATCTTCACTACAGCCNAAAGGTAGAAATAACCCGATGTCCATCAGCTGGTGAGTCNAAGAGCAAAATGTGGCATGTACATACAGCAGAACCCTATTCAGAGANAGGCAGAGAACTGATACTACAGCAGAGCAGCCTTGATTGAAGTGTGCTGAGCAGAAGAAGCCAGTCTGTCCACTGTGCCACTCAGATTCCATGTACACAGTGACTATCCAGAACAGCAACCTTCAGACACAGGAAGAACAGCAGATGCCAGGAACAGTGACTTCTCAAGTGCTGGGTTTCCTAATACAGAAGTGAGAACATTGTGGAACAACAAGGAAATGCAATATTGTGCAGTATTGTAAATGCACTTGATGTTGCTGATCCAGACAATCGAAAGTTCAGAGTGGTAGATTCTGTGCTTTGTGTATTTTATCACAACTTTCCAAACTACAAGGAGATATATCTCATTAAAATGGTTAAATGAATGGATATGGCAGTGTATGCCTGTANTCCTAGCACTGGAGAGGCTGAGACAGGAGGATGGCAAGTTTGTGGCCAGCTTGGGCTACAAAGTAAGCTTGAGNCCAGTCTGAACTACATGAAGAAAAGAGAAAAGAGAAAAGAAAGGAAGTGATGTTTTTCTGTCAGCTTAGCAGCTGCACATGAATCTACTGATATTTTAATTACCTCTNCACCCCACGGCCCCGAGTCAGCACTCTGCTGGCCACTCAGGTCATGGCCNGGAGGGATTTCTAGTCAGGTTTAAACTAAGTCTCTANTGTTTTATTTACCAACAAAGACTCNGGAGTCAGATGCTGGGGTGAAAACCTGCTAGCTCAGAGAGGCCGAGGAGCAACCACTGACCTTCCTCCTTAGCTGGCGACCCAGCAAGAAGGACTAACTTCCACTGTCCCAAACCAAAAAAGACCACCATACTCCAATCCCTTCCTACTACTTCCTGTGTGTTTCTCTATTTGTTTTCTGGACTCCCTCTTTCTATGACTACTTCTTGCCAACTAGCTGCTGGCTCCACCTCTTGACTCAAGGTTTTATTTAATTAATGCAAACTCAGAGTTCACAGTGTGATCAAATATCCCGCAAAATTTCCCCCTTTTTGTCTAAATAAAAAAGAAACTTTTTTATTAACTCTAACACAGTAAAACTATATACAGTAAGAACAATTATCAGGCAAGAATTACATTCACAATGTCCAGTCCATTTGTATTTGGCAACTTTGGAGAAAGTACTCTATTATCTATCCTATCTTGGTGAGTCCAAAGTTTTGTATCTAAATCACTTTCTATCCTAACGTATTACCAGCCTAAAAAATATCTTTTTTAGACCTTAAAACATTTTCTTAGATAAACAACTTTAAGCTTTTATGTCTCTCAACATTTATAAACTATTCATCTCATTTGTGAGTTTCTTTTTTGAAATTGGTAACAAGGAAAACTATAGAATTATAACTATCTAGTCTTTAACCCCATAAGAGACATGAGAAGGATAAAATATTACCTGAGTAAACAGGAAGTACAGAGCAAGCAACTTCAAAAACTATACAATGACAGAGACAGCTGGCTANCTGGACAGTCACCCAAGGTTCCTCTGCAATGTTGGAACATCCATCTTTGGCCTACAGGCCTAGAATATCTGACAGACTTTTCTGTGAAGCAGGAATTTTGAAGGGCTGGTCTACCTTGTCTTGGCAAAGTTTGGCAGTCGACTTCCTTTGTGTCATGCTTGTCCAATTTGGACAGCATACTATCAGCAGTCAAGGCAAGGGCAGTTTCTTGTCCAGTGGCTAACTTTTAACCACATTTAAAGCAAACTCCATATGAAGGTTTTTCAATGCCCATCATTTTCTTTGAAGTAGATTGGTGCTGCCAGGAACAGATGTATCTCATGGTCATGACAAGCCTCATGTTATTAACACATGTTCTATAGATCGATGAAGTGTTTGAATGCCACCTATCTATCTAAAATACATCTCTGTTTAACCTCGAAAACATACCAAACACGACTACAAGTTTAATTGTTATAGGTAACTAACTACTAACCTGCACTTCTTAACTATCCTAAACAGTTTGTAATAGTAGCTTTCAAGGACTAGAACTTTACATTACATTTTTCAATGAGTTGCATAGGTAAAATACCTTAAACAAGAGTAGAAACATATATACAGTATGTTATAAGAAAAATAACCTTAAATTTGTATCAATATACAAAAATCCATACCGGTGTGTTGTATCAATATACAAAAATCCATACCGGTGTGAAATATTTGAGACTAGTAGTTGNTTTTTAGTTTAAAAGTAGATTCAATAATCTACCCTTTTATCCTATCATTTCTATACCCCCACCCAATTTTCTTTTCAAAAAGAGATCCTTGACTCTAACCTCTCCTTTGCTTAGTTTTTCCCCGACCATGACCAATAACAACTCGCAACCAACCCCCCAAACAATGACAGGCATCATAACCCACNNAATGACCAAAACCACTCACCCCCACCTCTTGGGAATTTGAGCATCGTGTTCTTAAAATTATTTCCTGCTGTCTGGGGACAATGCCATCTTTAGGGGACCCTGAGAAAATTGGAATAATGGTCAAGTCCTGNGAGAGCTAGCTGTATCATTTATTGTTCAGTCTCTGTGTGATGGGAAAGTGCAGGGCTTAACTGAAGTCCTGGCTGGAATAGTCTGTAAGGCTGGGTCATCTTAGCTAGCCACTTTGAAGTTATCCCAGATGCAGATTTTTGGGGAAACAGCAATGGAGGCATTCTGAGAGGCTAGATCACCTGGGCTACTTGTCTTGTCTTTGTTGGTATCTGGTCCTTTTGTTCTGAAAACACACAGACTTTTAAAGGTAGCAAACATATCTTCATTAACACAACTATGGAATGTGCAACATACACAAATCAGCTAAAGATGATTCTCTGCTCTATGCTAGAGCAGGTAAAAGGCATCTGTCAACTTTATAAGTCCGTTTGGACTCTACAACCAAGCTGTATTATAAATCTCCATCCATGCCATATAAAAGGACGATGGCATGTAATAATAAATCATAAGGACTCNGTAGCCAACAAGATTTATCATGTCTCATCCAGTCTCAAAGAGGTTCCCATGTAGAGGGATCAGCATATACATCACCTGTCTTGTAATTTTTCTTCCTTCATGTCTATAGCCAATATTTTCAGGTAATTTCTCCAAGTCAAATCTGATTTGTATTAATTTTGAAGAAATCCATTGCTTTCTGTTTCCTGTGGAAACAAAGGCATAACCTCTCCCCCAAAGCAACACATTTCCTGACTTCCATTCTGAAGTTAAGACATTCTTAAANTATATAGGCTGGGGGCTGGAGAGATGGCTCAGAGGTTAAGAGCACTAACTGCTGCTGCTCTTCCAGAGGTCTTGAGTTCAATTCCCAGCAACCACATGGTGGCTCACAACCATCTATAATGAGATCTGGTACCCTCTTCTGGTGAGTAGGCATACATGCAGACAGAACATTATATAAATAAATAATTAATTAATTTTAAAATATATATATATAGGTTGGTTTACTTCAGCAGTTTTTTCTCACAACCCAAAGTCTCTCAGCAGCTGTTGTTTTTTGCTCACTAGCATTTAAAAAATTTAAAGTTAATAAAGCACTATGTAATCTATCTCTGGGGGTCTTTGTTAACTCTTTCTGTTTAATAAGCATAACTTTTAAAGTAGGATTGGATCTTTCCATAACTGCTTGTTCTGTAGGATTGTGTGGTATACATGCAATATGCCTTACATTATAATATACAAAAAAAACTATTCATTTTCCCTTGTTCATCTATATTCCTTAGTCCAATGTTGGCCTTTACCACACCTTCTGCATACTCCAGAAGGCTGGGGCCTTCTTTTTGAATTAGCTCTAAAAAAACATTGTTTCTAGGAATGCCTTGCCTACAATCCCTTTTGAAATGACCTTGCTTGCCACAGCTAAGACATTTGACATTTAGACTTTTCTTAAAATTTTTAGAGATTACTTCTCCTATTAAAGTATGAGAATCAATATCAGTCATNTTTCTAATCCATTCATCTATTGGTGCTGATCTCGCCTTGAAAGGCCTGAGCACCTTTTTGCATTCAGAATTAGCATTTTCAAAAGCCAAAGATTCAATTAATATTTGTCTGGCTTCTGAATCTGATATAATTCTATTTACAACTGAGGTCAATCTTTGCAAAAAAAAATCAGTGAAGGCTTCTTTTGGGACTTGTATAATTTTAGTAAATGACTCTGACCTCTTTCCTGATTCTTCAACCTTCTCCCAATCATTTAAGGCTGCTAAATGACATAGCACCAAGGTGTGATCATCAAATTCAAACTGTCTTTGCAAATCAGCATACTGGCCTTCACCTAGAAACTGATCTTGGGAAATATTAATACTTCTAGTCCTATTTTGTTTTTCTATGGCCCTAGCTTCCTCTTTCTACCATATCTGCCATTGTAACTGAGGATAAGTTTCTGATGTTGCTGATGCCAAATCTTTCCAGTCTTGAGGGATAATTCTGTTCTGAGTTGTCCATGTCTACTTCACATAGGATGAATGCATACCATATGCATTCCTTAAATCTCCTCAAATCTAATATTTCTACAGGATTCCATTTAACTTCATCATAACCTAAGGTTGTTTTTCTAATAACCTTGGGCCCCTCCTCATCAATTTCATCATGTCATGGTACAGAAGGTTCTTGTCTAAACTCCTCTGTCTATGTTTGAGTATTTTTCTTATTTTCATTAGTAGGTCTTTCTAAGGCTTGTATCTTATCAGTAGTAAATCTTTCTAAGGCTTGTGTCTTATCAATCAAATTTTCATATTTGATATAGTTATCAAACCACTTTTTTAAGGATAAAATATGAATTACCAAACTGATAGTAATTACAATCAGTATTATGTCAATCCCAGCTAAGTGATTTATTCCCTCTTTTATTTTTTTCCATTTGCAAGTCATCCATAATAGCACTATACAGAGTCCTAACTCCCTGCATTGTGGTATTTCCCATTCTTAACATGGGACAGTTTTTCCTTTTAATATTATTTAACTCTCTCCTTATGGACTTCAGAAGTGTCTTACCATATCTGCTGACTTCTCAGTTTGTCTGCAGAAACAGCCCCTTCAGTAGCGGGCTCAAGCCCCTCCCACAATTTCCAAGCATGAGCCCACTTTCTGGAATCCCCATCAGTGGAGTCCATTCATGTGGTCATGCCCAGGTTGGATACNAAAAGATGTTTTTCTGTTGGCTTAGCAGCTGGACATGAATCTACTGATATTTTAATCACCATCAGCAGCCCATGGCCCTGCAGTCAGTGCTCCACCTGTCACTCAGGCTGCAGCCTGGAGGGACTTCCTGTTAGGCTTAAACTAAGTCTCTATTGTTCTATTTCCCAACAAAGACTCAGGAGTCAGATGCTGGGGTGAAAACCTGCTAGCTCAGAGAGGCCGAAGAGCAGCTACTGACCTTTCTTCTTAGCTGGTACCCAGTATGACTCTCTTCCGCCATCCCAAACCATAAAAGACCACCACACACCAAGTCCCTCCTTATTATTTCCTGTGTGTTTCTCTGTTTTTCAGACTCCCTCTAACTCTCTATGACTACTTCCTGTCAATTAATTGCTGGCTCCACCTCTTGACCCCAGGTTTTATTTAATTAATGCAAACTCAGAGTTCAAAATGTGATCAAATATCCTGAAACAAGGAAGGAAATAAGGAAATTAAAGTAAAAGAAAAGAAAATGGGGGTAGGGGTCTGCCTGAGCATTACAAGTGCTGAGAAGCATGTGACAACACCAGAACCTTCTCCCTTACATCACTGATAGGAAAGATGCTACAGACACATGGGGAAACAGTTGCCAGCTTCTGAAAAAGTGAGTTAACCTAACACCTGATCCAGCCATTCCTGCCCTAGGTACCTCACAAAAAATGAATCTCTTGTACACAAATATTCACANCATCTTTATTAGAATGGCCAAAATCTGGAAACATGCCAAACCTGTCAACACAGGAATGGATGAAGAAATGGTAAAATATCCATATGATGGACCACTTCCCAGCAATATAAAATGAATGAGCTATTGACATGTTCCACAGTCTGGATGGCTTTGAATCAGTCTGAACAAGAAGTCAGACAAAACTGCATTTAAACACTGAAGATTCCATTTATGTAGTTATTTAGGAAAGAGACTCTAATCTGTGGTGGTGAAAGCAGATCATTGGTTCCCATGGTGGGNGGAAAGGAAAGGGGGACTTTAAAGGGACACAGAGCCATGGATGGCAATGCCTACCTATAGTTCCAGCATGCTGGGGGCTGGGGCAGGAGGACTGCCATGAATTTGAGGCCATCCTGGAATACATAGCAAAAGCCTACTTGAAAAACCAGGGGGAACATAATAAACTTCTGTAGGCAATGACTATACTCACTGGCATGATTGTGGCAATTATCTATGGTAAATATTTTTATAATTTTTGTTATTGAGAATTTCATACATGTATATATATTCAATCAGATACACCCCATTTCCCCCGTTAACTCACTCCCATATCTCCCCAGCATGCCCCCTCCCAACCTTATGTCTTCTTTTATGTATTTTTTATAAGACTCTAAGTCCAGTCAGTGCTACCTATAAGAGCATGGGTATAGGGCCATCCAATGGAGCATGGGAAACTTACCAGCGACCACACCATCCAAAAAGATGCTTCTCTCTCCCTCAGTAGCTATTAACTTCCAGTAACACCTCAGTGTAGTGGGTGTGGCCTAGAGATCTCCTCCATCTATGCAGGGATTTTGGTGGGCTTGATCTTGAGCAGGTCTTATGCAGGTAACCATACAGTTATGGTTTCATGAGTGCAATAGCCATGCCTTGTCCAGGAAGACAGTTTTTCTCAGCACTCCCCTCCATCCTTTGCTTCTTACAAAAATTCTTTCTGCCTCCTCTTCCATGATGTTCCCTGAGCCTTGGATGGGCCAGGGATGGAGGGAACGAGGGAGCTTGATGCCTCGTTTGGGACTGAGCATTCTCACAACTTCTCAGTTGTGCATCTGCATTGACTGCTGCCCACTGCACACACACACCACGTTTTATGAAACTGTATGATTTACACATGTGAAGTCTACTGTGTTTCAGTAACATCTTTATGAACCTCTTAAAAAACATTTAAAAGTGTATGTGGCAAAGATGTTTAGGGAAGCCAGGAGAAAGTGGCGCACACCTTTGATCCCATCACTTGGGAGGCAGAGGCAGGCGGATCTCTGTGAGTTCAAGGCCAGCCTGGTCTATAGAGCTAGTTCTAGGACAGCCAGGGCTACACAAAGAAATCCTGTCTTGAA
>LZPO01087320.1:47456-59917 GCA_001675575.1 Neotoma lepida | reverse complement strand
CACACACACACACACACACACACACACACACACACACACACACTGTGGTAGTTACACTCCAGTCTTCCAGTTCCCTGCAGAGCGCTTGCCAAGCGCTCTTCCATGACTGTCCTCTCTTTAATCTTGCACGCTCTATTGTCTTTTCCTATGAAATACGGATGAACATCCTTCTGCTCTGTGAGGAACCTGAGATTCAGGAAGTGACTTCTCAAGGGTAAGTATTAAAACCAGACTTCAAGCCCTCCCTGCCCGGGAATTCCTTGGTCCACGCTGCCATGCCAGGACCTGTGTCTGGTTTCAGAGTGGCCAAGAGATAGTTTTGAGAGGTTTAAACTCCTCAGGGTCTTCATGTCACATTCCATTACCTCAGCCATGTTGTTCAGGGTGGTTTCAGCCATGCACTCTGNGCGCCGGATCCTGGCTNTGTCACCTACTCATTGTGCAACTTTCGGCAAGTTACTTAGCTTCTCTGGGCCCCTGGTTTCTCCTGTGTAGAGTATGGGTAATAACAGCCCTGAATTCATAGAGATAGTAACAGGATGAAGTGAGCTACAACATGAAAGCACATGAAACAGTGCCTGGCACGTGGGGAGCTCTTCCAAAGTGCATTACCATCATTATCATTTATCATACTATTATTATGAAGCACTTGGATCNTAAGATAGTGAAGAAGGGCCAGCGAGATGGCCCAGNAGGTAAAGGTTCTTGTTGCCAAGCTTGATGACCTGAGTTCAATCCCAGCACTTATGTGATGGAAAGAGATCCCCAATTTCCATAGGTTGTCTGGCTCATATGATNTGTGCATGCATATACAATTAACCACATACAAATAAATGTAATTNAAAAAATACAGAACATGCTAAGACAAAGATGTCTTCCTGGAGGAAGACATCTGGAAGGATTGTATGAAAGCCACACATAACCAGAATTTAACAGGGTGGTGGATTCAGTAACAGATACATGTGAATGTGACTTGTCCAATGAATTGGCCAAGTTGGGGCTGGAGCCTAGCTCCCCNGAGCCTGCTTCTGTTCCTCCTCACTGTTTAGAATTTGCCTCTGCACTGAACATGTAGGCGTGATCTGAAGTCTTTCCACATGGCACAAAAAAGAGGTTCCTGAGGCCATGGCTGCCCCAGCCGAGGATGTTAGTAATGTGGAGATAGCCAATAAACATTCACCATATGAGTCAATGAATCAGAAGTGTTAGGGAGAAGCCTGCCAACTTTCTCTTCAGCTCTCACCTCCTCCATGTGTAGGCATGAAGCAATGGCAGGGCAAGAGGTCTACAGGAGCCCTGGGGGACAGCTGCCCACCCATTGTTCATGCTCAAAATGATGGCTAATTTGGGCAGCACCGTTGCTGTCTCATCCCTCGCCACAGTAGCTTCTTGCCCCCTCAAGGGAACTTTCACCTCAGTCCATTCTGTCACTTTCTTTTTAAGATTTATTTTTGTTATATTTAATCGTGTATGTGTGTGTTTGTATGGGGATGTGCACAAGTGTGTGCAGGCTCCCGTGGAAGCCAAAGGGATCAGATCCTTGGAGCTGGAATTATTGGCAGTTGTGAGCCACCCAATGTAGATGCTGGGAACTGAACTCATTTCATCTGCAAGTGCTCTTAACCCCCTGGGCAATCTCTTTAGCCTATTCCGTCACTTTCACAATTGTATTGTTTGTATTTGCCCAACTCTGTGGAGAAGATGGATCAGCCATAGTTCCTACCCATGAACCTGTGATTCCAGCAGAAAAGAACAAACCAGGAAAAATGGCTATTTTTCAATGCAGAAGGAGATCAGGGCCCCCAAGAAAGGGACAGACCAAAGATAACTAGACTCCAGGAAAGAGCTCTCCCACATGGTGTAGTAGGCTGCATAATGGCATCAAGGGTATCCACTTCCTAATCCCTGGTGCTGTGAGTCTTACTTTATGTGGTAATAGGGTCTTCATGGGCATGATTAAATTAGGAATTTTAATATGGGGAGACGTCCCATATCAGCCTCCCTGAGTTCAAATCATGNCCTAACCACTGCCCATCAGTGTGGCTTTGGTCCACTTACCTCTGTGGGCTTCATTTCTCTCATGGGTAGAAGAACGGTTGTATTGATTCCTCTCTGGGAATGCTGGTATTTGGTTCTTCCTTCCTGGGCATTGGAGAGTCTGCATTTCCTGCCTCCTTGCCGTAAGGCTGCACCATGTGGCCAGTTCTGGCCAATGAACTATGAGCAGTATGAAACACACACACACACCCACACACCCACACACACCACCACCACCACCACCACCACCACCACCACCATACACACACAGGACCTGAACCCCACATTCATCAGCTCCTTATAGCTGTCCTGACATGCCACAAATGTCCTTTGACTCAAGAACATGATGAAAGTCTGTGTCCCTTCCAACACCCTCCAGAACTCTAAGCATCATGTGATCAAACNAACAGTAAACAGGATGGAGAGAGGAGAGACTTGAAAGGGTCCCTGAGAGCAATATGGAGCAGGTGGAGCACAGGGTGTAGTCACAGAACATTGACTCATGGCACCCAAAACAACAGNGTGTGCTCACGGATGAACTTGGTTGTTAAAATACTTAATAGATAGTCTAGTGATAGTGGGTTCCCAGACAACATTTCTTTTTAGAATAAATGTAGAGGGTTGCTTTTTTTCTTTAAGTGAGTTGTTTTAAAGAAAAACTATTGGCTAAACTAACAGGTGGCTTGTGGATACAGTAATAAAGAAGGACCCTACAGGCTAAAACATTAGACAACTTCCCTGGCATGCTGAAAAGAATATGGGCTTTGGGCCCAGATAGGCCACAGTTTGATTCCAGGTCCCCTACTTGCCAGCAGTGTGACCTCATTCTCAAACGTACTGGGTTGTTTCCTTATGACTTTTAAAGGCTAACCATGTTGACCTTGAAGAGAAATGTGAGGGCCAGGACTCACTTTACCCCTTGTGACCTTGGCTCAGTTCCTCCTTAACTTTGTTATTTGGTCCAGCCTGGAGATTGAAGGGCCCAACCCACAGAGCCCAGTAGGACCAGCTTCCCGGGTTTTAGAAGCTCCAGGGTAGTACAGCAACTGACCCTCTGAGACCCACAATCCAGGAGGCAAGCGGCAGACACAGGACAGAGACGGCCTGGAGGGGAGGCAGGGAGTGAGACTGATCTTGAGCTGAGTGAGACTGCAACCAACAGAAGGGAAGGAATGCGTACTNCCTGGCTGCCTCGCCCTGAGCCTCAGTTTCCTCTTTAGTAACAAGAATAATACCGCCTACCTTTTGCCATGTTGCTGGATTANGTGGATGAAAGAGAGGAAGCACCTCCCACAGTGCCGGGCTCATATTAGGCACTGGCTAAATGGAGGCAATTACTTTACATTGTGCAGGATAATGAAGCCTTGGTGGGTGGCCTCCCTCTATAGAGGAACAGTCTTCCTCCCTGTGACTCACCTCCAGGGCACTGCCCACAGGCAAGGGTGTCCCAGGCTCCTGGGCAGGTTGGAACCACCCAGCTCCCTGAGGAAAGGCCTTAATTCAAAGGAGATCATCCCGAGCTCAACTCTTCCCACGCCCATGTTGCAAACCCCTTGGCCCTTACAAGAAGGAAGACAATCTCTCCCACATCAGAACTGGGCCTCAAGTCCAGATCCCCACTATCTAAGGAGCTGGACTGTGCCCGAGTCAGCCGCATCCTCAAAAGTTGAGTGACTACCTATCAAGAAGAGACAGGAGACCAGAGTTTCAATCAGCCTGGGAACCACATCCCAAACAATTTACCTCTAGTCCTGGAGCCAAGAAAATGGTGGGATGACCATAAAAAAATCAATCAATATGCCACAAGCTGGGTGAGTGNTGTACTCCTGTAGTCTGAGCTACTTAGGAGACGGAGGTAGGAATTCAATGCCACCAGCCTGGGCACCATAACCAAAACCTATCTCCAAAATGAAACAAAACAATCAAGCAAACAAAAACTCACCAGGATGGCAGACACTTGTAAGGTCCTGGTTGTCCCACACTGGGCCAGATGTTAATTCTTTGCTTGCTGAGCTGTCCAGGGACCCTAGGAGGGACCAGCACAATTAGATGTAGAGAGGACCACTCAGGTACCCAGAAGTCATTCACATCAAATTAGGAGCTGGAGGCAGGCAGATGCACTGTGTCAACTCCAGACCCCATCTGCCAAGTTCCACATTCTATCTTCCCAGCTGCCATCTGTTGCTCAGGACATGGCTGGGACCTGGTGCCCCNAACCCAGTGTACCTTCTTCTTGCTAACCAGTCAGGCTGAAAGCCAGCACTTCCCTCCCTGGCCCAGGAATAAGAGTCAAAGTGAGAAGAGAGCAAGAAACCTAGGTGTGGATGGCGCAGTGAGGGCAAGCCTGTATTTTCTATGGTAGAAATGGCTCTCCTCTGGGCTCCCATCTGTCCTGAGTGCTGATACATGCTGGCTTCACCTCCAAGTTAAATGTAGATTCTCTGGGGCCCTGTCCCTGACAGCTGTCAATATTTCCATAGAAGAAGCAGAGGCTTGTGGTTAAAAAGCAAATAACAAAAACAAGAAGAAGCTTTTGACCTATAGTGTAGACACCATAAACTTCACCTAAATGCACAATACTGATTTTAGTGCATTGATGGGTTGTATGAGCCATCACTACAGAACAGCTTTAGAATATTCTCCATCATCCCTCATCAATCCCTTCTTCCATTTGCAGTTGGTCCTAGCCCCACTGACTTCTGTGTCTATGCAATTACTTTCTCTGAACATTTCATGTAATCAGAACTTTACACAATGTGGTGGTCTCTTGTGCCTGGCTTTCTAGCATAATTTTGTTGAGGATTATCCATGTCTAAGCATGTATGAGTATTTCAACCCTTACTTCATTTGTTTTGTAGCCCTAGCATCCTGCCAACACCAGGCGCATAGTAGGTATTCAGTAGGAAGCCAAGGAATCACTTTTGAGAGATCAGATGTCCTTCCACAATGAGGGCCAAAACTTCCTAGTCATGCTAGGTGGCTGAGGGCTGGGTGCTGATCCTCAGGCCTCCTGCCAATGCNGAGGAGTGCCAATCCACACTGCAAATCTTGATTTGTTTATATACCCATAACTGGCAGCAACTGAACCGCTGGTCCCTGAACCTCAGAGGTGCACCTCAGCTTTGAATCCACTTGTTCTGATCTGCTCTGACCCCCTCTCCTCCTGACTAAAGCCACACTGACTACTTATCCTGGAGTCATCCTCCTTCATCAATCCTGAATGGCTGAATTGCTTGGGTGAGTAGAAGAATAACACTTAAGATTCTATGTAAACTGGCTATAGTGGCTCGTGCCTATAATCCTGACACTCTGAGGCAGGCTGAGGCAGGAGGAAGTCCAGGAGGAAGTCCAGGAGTTCCAGGCAAGCCTGAGCTATAGAATGAGACCCTGTGTCAACAAAGAATGAGATGGCCTGAGAGGCCAGACATCTACTCTAAAAGGTAAAAATTCACATTTGCTGTCTTGCCTTTGGCAACTCTGAGAAGGAAAGGGGTTGACTACATTGGGTGTGGTCAACACTGTATAGAAATTCCCAAATCTTCCTCACTGCAAATATCTGTGTAACTTCAGATAATATAACCCCCTACCTACCAGTCACCAGCCCCTGATATGCACTAATCTACAAATTTATATTTATGTAAAGAGAGTTGTATAATATCTGTCCTTTTGTGTCTTACTTTTTTTCACTTAGCATTTTTCCAAGGCTCGTCCATGTGGTAGCATGTGTCAAAATTACATTCCTTTTTTTGGCTGTGTAACACTCCATTCATGTGTGTATCTTATATTATCTTTTATTTCTTTTTCTTGTATGCATATAAGAATTTGTGCATCAATTGTGTGCAGTGCCTACCAAGGCCAGAAGAGGGTGTTAGATCCCTTGGGACTGGAGTTACTGATGGTTGTGAGCCACCATGTGGGTGCTGGGAATTGAACCTGGGTTCTCTGTAAGAGCAGTCAATGGTCTTACCCACTGAGCCATCTCTCCAGTCCTCAATCTTAGCTATTTTAAAAAGTAGCNCTACGGTGCTTGTTGCTTAAGGAAAACAGATCAGGTCAGTAAAATTCTTTCCATGTAAGTATGAGAACCTGAGTTCAACCCAGCCAGCACCCACATAAAACCCTGGGTGGTGGTGGCACACGCCTTTAATCCCAGCACTCAAGAGGCAGAGACAGGTGGGTCTCTGTGAGTTTGAGGCCAGCCTGGTCTACAGAGTGAGTTCCAAGACAGGGTCCAAAAGCTACACAGAGAAACCCTGTCTCGAAAAAAACAAACAAGAAACCTGGGCATAGTAATGCACACTTATACTCTCAGTGCTGAGAGGGTGGAGATGGGGCCTCCCTGAGACTTGCTGACCAGCCAGACTAACCTAGTCAGACAGCCCCAGATCCCAGTGAGAGACTTTGTCTTAAAAAATAAGGTGGATGTCACTTCTGAGAAATAACGCTCAAAGTTGCCCTCTGAACTCCACATGCAAGTGTACATACATGCACTGCACACCTGCAAACACACACACTAAAAATAAAATGATACAATAAGCCTTGTTTACTTTGTTTGAAAATGTGTTTTATATTCTTTGGTTCCTAGGAGAGGAATTGTAGGCTGTATGATNAAAATACATATTTGGCTTTTTTATTTTTTAAGGTTTTGAGACAGGGTTTCATGTAGCTCAGACTGGCTTCAAACTCACTATGTAGCATAGGGTAATCATGAACACCTGCACCTCCTGTTTCTGTCTCCCAAGTACTGGGATTACAGGTGTGTCCTGCACAGCCATTTATATTTAGGTTTTTGAGAAACTAGCAAATTGTGTTCAAGAGTAGCTGTACTATTTACAACCACCACCAATGAATGACATTTCTAATTTCTTCATACCATCTTTAGGATGNTTACGGTTGTCAGTTTGACAAAATCTAGAATCATCTTGGAGACAGNCCTCCAACTGCTTAATTGAAATGGGAAGACCTGCTGCCTACTATGGGTGGCACCATTCCCCAGATGGACCCTGTGCTGCTTGGGTGGAGAACAAGAGCAGAGCGGTAGCCTGCACTCATGCTTTGCTTCCTGACTATGGACAAAGTATGACCAGCTGCTTCTTGGCCCCTTGACCCTCCTACCAGCCCCATGATGGACTGTACCCTNGAACCATGAGCCCAAATAAACTCCCTTAAATTGATGTTTGTCAGAGGAGTTTTACTACATAAACAGGAAAAGAAATTAAGCTGATCTCTAACACTTCTGATTTTCCATATTTTTATTTTACTTATCCTGGGAGGTATCAAGTGCCAGCTAACTGTACGAGTTTTGTTGGCTGTGGTAGTGGCGGTGGTATTGTTTTAGTTGCTAACTGTAGTTTTGATATACATTTTCCTCAGTGACCAGTGAGGCTGAGTTTGTTTCCATGTGCCTATTGGCCATTTCTATATCTTCTTTGGAACTATGCCTATCCAAGTCCTTAGTCCATTTTTAATCTTCTTGTTAGAGTGTTCTTGTTGTTCAAATTTAGGGGTTCTTCATATGCCCATATCAAATATATTTCAAGTATCCTCTCCCATCCTGAGTGGTATCTTCCCACCTAGTAGCATCCTCTGCAGGATAGAAGCTCTGAATTTTGAGAAAGCCCACTTTATCAGCTTTTGTCATTGCTGTTGCTTATGTTTCTGGTATCATGTTTAAGAAACCATTACCAAACCCAAGGATGTGCATACTTCCTCATACATTTTCCTCTAAGATTTTTTACAGCTTTGTCTCTGACACTGAGGTGTTTGGTGGATTCTGGATTAATTTTTCCATGTTATGTAAGGTAAGGGCCCAGTTCATTCCCATGCTTGTGGGCATGCAGCTCCCAGCACCATGTGTTAAAAAGACTGTTCTTTACCCCACAGGATGGTCTTGATTCTCTTGTCAAAAATCAACTGAAGCCTGGAGCTGCAAAGATAGCTTAGTGGTTAAGATTGACCCTGTGGAGGANCCAGGTTTGATTTCCAGCACCCACTCGGGCAGTTCACAACCACATCTAACTCCAGCTCAAAGATGTAGCAGGCTTTCTTGTAGCTCACGACATGAAGACTTATTATTAGTTATGAATGCTCAGCCTGATCTTATACTTGCCCCACTAGCTCTTATTACTTGATTTAACCTATTTCTCTTCATCTATGTTTTGCCTAGGGGCTTTTTACCTTTCTTTCATTCTGTATGTCCTACTTTTCCTGCTTCTTCCGTGTCTGNCTGGCTGGCAACTACCTGGCTGACTGGTCCCGGGCATCTCCTTTTCTTTCTCCCTCATTCTCTTCTCCCAAGCCCAGATTCCTCCTCCTACTTATTCTCTCTGCCTGCCAGCCCCACCTATCCCTCTACTGCCTAACTATTGGTCGTTCAGCTTTTTATTAGACCAATCAGATGCCTTAAGTAGGCAAAGCGACACATCTTTACATCGTTAAACAAATGCAGCATAAACAAATGTAACACATCTTTATAGTTAAAGTAATATTCCACAACACAAGGGATCTAATATCTCTTGCCTCTGCAGGCACCAGTACTCACACGCACAACCCACACAGAGACACACATGCAGACATATAGTAAAAAATAAACTGTAAAAACCCTCTGAGGCTGATATGGTGGCACAAGCCTGTCATCAAGCTGCTTGTGAAACTCAAAAGGACTGCTTGAGCTTAGGCGTTTGAGGCTAGCCTGGGCAGCATAGTGAAATCTTATATCAAAAAAAAAATCAAATTAACTGGCACACTGGGAGTGTGGCTCTAGTCTGAGCTTTAGTACCATATACATCCATGCATATCCACATATATGTGTATGTATGTATGCTTACATATATGTATGTATATACGTAGCTATACCTATACATAAATAGTTGATATATGTATGGCTTTATTTCTGAACTCTGAATTCTATTCCACTGATATCCAAATGCCTACTAGCCTATCTCACTGCTCAGTATGCCAGGACCATAATATTTTGGTTGCTGTGGCTTTGTAACAGGTTCTGAAATTGGGACCAGTAAGTCCCCCAGTTTGCTTCCTCTTAAACGCAGTTTTGATCAGTTTGTATTCAGCTACGGGTAACCCATGCACCTGCTCTCTCACATGGTGGAAAGGAGTGTGTTCTTCCTGCTCCCCCTCTTCTGCCCTCCCAGCATGCTCTGGGAATTTGTCTCTGAGAAAACTGCCTTTGTTCAGTAGGGATTCATTAACTATCCATTGTCATCACCATAGCCACTGTTCTTTAGAGAAGTTACTTGTCCACNGAACCCCCACAGGACCATGATCCTGTCCTACTTCCTGGCCCATCGATGGGGACCAGAGATGTTGTGGGACTGGGAATAGGAAGGTTTGTTCATGCCCACAGCATACAAGAAACAGAAACCAGGGCCAACCCCAGGCTCTGCTTCCTACCCAGTCCTCTTTCCCTGTAAAGCACTGATGACTGGGGTATTACCTTATTGGACTAAATGGATCTCTGATACCCATGTGTTTCTCAGTCAGAGGAGTGAGAGGAGCGCCAGAGCAGTGGNTAAGAGCCTGGTTATTGAAATGATTACAAGAGTCGGTGTATATAATATATATAGCCAGACACGATAGAACATACTTACAATCCCAGCATTCAGGATGCTGAAGTAGGAAAGTCATGAGTTCAAAGTTAGGCTGGGCTACAGAGTGTCTGAGGTCAGCTTGTGGTTATCTANAAAGATGCTGTTCCACAATCAAAACAGAGGCCTAAGGATGTAACTCAGTAGGTAGAGTGCTTGCTTAGCAGGCACAATGTCCTGGTTGGATCCCCAACACTGCATAAACCGTGTTTGGTCGTCTACACCTGTAATCCTAGCACTTGGAAAGTAGAAGCAAGAATATCGTAAATCCAAGAACATCCTTGGCTACATAGAAAGTTCAAGGCCAGAGCTACATGAGACCCTGCCTCAAAAAAATTTAACATGGATAACTTGCCTCAAACCATGTTGAGAGAGAAGGAAATCCTGGTTCATACTTCAACATGAATGAGCCTTGAGGACATGCTTAGTGAAATAAGACAATCAGAAAATGCTGGATGTGAGGGCTGGAGAGATGGCTCAGCAGTTAAGAGCACCTGTTGTTCTTGCAGAGACCTAGGTTTGGTTCCCAGCACACACACAACAGCTTACAACCATCTGTAACTCCAGTTCCATGGGATCCAGATCCTTCTTCTGGCCTCCATAGGCACTGCATATCTGTGGTGTATATACATACATGAAGGCCAAACAGTCCTACACATGAAATAAAATAAATATTTTTTTCTTTTAAAGCTGAATGGTTGCTGTATGTAGTGGCATACATCTTTAATATCCCAGCACTCAGGAGGCAGAAGCTAATGGATCTCTGTGAGTTTGAGACCAGCCTTGATACATAATGAATTCAGGCCAACGAGGGCTACACAGTGAGACCCTGTCTCAAAAGTGGAATACTGCAGGATCCTGTTTACTTATGGGAGCTAAAGCATAAAATTCATAGATACTGAAATTAAAATGGTGGTTGCTAGGGTAACAGAAGGGTTGATGGTAAATGGAAGAGAAGTTATGTTTAGTTTCAGTTTCATGAGATGAAAATGAATATATCTAATACTACTGAACTGTTCTTTTAAAGTGGTTAAGACGGTAAATGTTATGTGGTTTTGTTTTCTTTGTCTTGCCTCTTTTTGCCAACACTAATTTTTTTATTGATTCTGGGTGGGCCAGCAACATGTCTCAGTGCTTAAAAGCACTTGCAGAGTTGAATAATGGGACCACACAGTTGAAGGAGAGAACTGACTCTAAAGAAAGTTCTCCTCTGACCTCTGTGTACTGTACACACTCACACACCACATCACAACTACAAAACAATAATAAATATTTTTAAATAAAGTATGTCTGGCACTTGGGAGTGTGACAGTGACTTGTCACCCAGTTTTAAGATGAAGGGTGGGTGGGTGGGGTGACTTGGGAGCCAGTACCCCTTATCATTTCATTAGTGGCTCATTTAGACCCCCAGTAAGCAAAGGTCACTCACAGAAGTCCCTGCTCTTTTCCCAGGACTTGAACTCACAATCTAGGAGTGAAACAACTTGGCCTGACTCCTGCCATTCTCTTCTCTCCCCAAAAGTGCTCCCATCCAGTGCTCCTCCCTTCTGTAACTCTCTCCCTAGACGTCATCTTCCTCATCCCTCACAGTCCAAGGCAAAGCTTTTCTCCTCTTCCTACCCACTGCTGACACTGGTTCCCTGCTTCTGAGAATAGTTGTCCCTTGCTCTGGGAGGTCATACAACAGCATACAAGTTCCAGAGGGCTGAATGCGTGCACGCACAGCGGTGCTTGGCCTATTGCAAGCATGTCTGGATGGAGGGGCTAAACATTCCCACCGGTCAACAGACCCTTCTGTCGTACCCACTTCACCAGCCATGAAGCACAGAGTCCTTACTGTTTTTGCTAACTCTCCACTCAGCACTGGACGCTCCCTGAAGGACAGTAACAGTACAACTTCACTGTACCCATAGAACTCATAACGAGACTTTACATGAGCTTGAGACAAAAAGTATGTTGGACTTAACTATGTTTGACTATTTTAAAAAATATTTACTTTCTGAAATATTAATCACATCATTTATAGGTGAGAACTAGAAATAACTTAGATGTCCAACAACAAAGAAATGCTTGAGTTAATTATAATGATGGTGAATGAAGCATTTTGTGGACATCAAAAGAAAGAATATGAGCAATGAGTAACAAGATAGAAAACTTATGAAGTGAAGTTAAGCAGAGAAAGTGGGTCATGGAAATGTCTACACACGTGGATTACAGCTGTAATTATCGGTGTGTATTGCATGCTAAGCACTTTATAAACACTATCCCATCTAATTCCTATGGCTTTGGAATTAGATATGAACATCTCACTCACACATTTTAAAAGACTGGACATTTGTAGCAGGTAAGTCCCACNCTCTAGTTGGTATAATATCCAAGCNTAGACTCCCCTCTAACCCAGGGAGTCTATGGCTAGACTTCTGCCCTCTCTAATGTCATCGTGGCAGCAAAATCAGCTCTATAGGGATAGCAATATTCACAGTGAGACAAAAGCTGAAAGCTGGAANGCCAGGCAGTGGGAGGTGNGCACAGTGTTAGTCGTCTTAGCAAATATTGTCTGAATGGTAATTTCAGTCTTTTTTGAGGGTATTTGAGGAAATGCTGGTGATAGTAGTAGTCACCGCTGGGTGGTAGAGATTCCAGAGACAGAATTCAGCTGCAAAGTATCTCTGAGAACTTGAGAAATCAATTGTTCAGTTAATGANGACAATAAACAAAGTGAGTTGTGGGTGGGTGGAGGATGGATGGATGGATGGGTGGGTGGATGGGTGGATGGATGGATGGATGGATGGATGGATGGATGGATGGGTGGATGGATGG
>LZPO01087319.1:142170-172404 GCA_001675575.1 Neotoma lepida | reverse complement strand
TGTGTGTGTGTGTGTGTATGTGTATGTGTGTGTGTGTATAAGCTAACCTTATAAGTCTGAAATATGTACTTAGATTTTGGCTCTTCTTTCTTTCTTTTTTTTTAGTTTTTAGAAGAAATAAAAGATAATGTATGTTAAGGGTATACTTTTAAAAATAGACTTTATCTTTTTAAGGCCAGTTTTAGAGTTATATAATAAAACACAGTTTCCTGTGTTTACATCTTACAGTGTAGGACATGTGTTACCATTATTGAAACAGCATTGATACTTTAATATTAATGATAATTTATTCAGAGTACCTTAGTTTTATCTAAGGTTCTTATTCTGTCTTGGCTCTCCTCTGCCTTACTTTTGATCAGCATGGTTTCTTAGACTCCCCAGGACATGCCTATTCCTCTTACTTTCCTAACATTTTATCACCTTGACATTTTGGGGCATACTGGTCTAGTATATCATAGGATGCTCTCTGTTAAAATTGTGATGGTGTTTTTTCTTATGATTAGGCTAGAGTTAAGCTTTTTGGGGTAAAGAGCACAGATGTAAAATGTCCTCACAGATGGCAAACTGTAAACCTGGCCTTTCTCCACCCAGCTGAAAAAGTTTCTGAGGTGGCCTTTGTCAGTTTCTCCAAAAAATGATTCTTTTCTCTCGTGTCCCCACCCTTTCCATGCTATATTCTTTAGGAGAAATCACTGAGCCCAACCCACTTATAAGTGAAGATTGATAGCCCCTGTCCTTGTGGGTAGAATGCTCTGTATGGTACATTTGGGATTTTTCTACAAGGAAACATTGTGTTGCCTTCCCCATTTATCTATTTATTCAAGCATTTATTTGTTAATATGGACTCATGATTCTTTAATTTGGGGTGAGAAAAATGGTTAAAGGCACTTGCCACAGAGCTCAAAGACCTGTGTTTGATCCACAGAAACCACNGGGTGGAAGGGGACATCCAACTCCACCAAGTTGTCCTCTGACCTCTACACACACAATCAATAAATGTCATTTAAAAAATTTTAATCTTTATTTAGACTATGGGTTGTCATCCAATGCTACTTTATTTTATTGCTCAGGTCAGTCCAGTTTGAGTCATATTCCTATAACTGGAAGCTTTAATTATTTCTTGTTAGAATTGTATTTTTTTTTCTGCTTTCCAGCGTTGCAAGATGCTCCAGGTTCATCTTGTATATTTCCTGTCCCTGTCTAAGAATCAGTCATTTTTCCAAAGAGTCCTAGCTCCTTTCATGAAAGAACAATCTAGGGATGANGTATGCTCTCTGCCTCTCAGTGTTTAGCTTCTAGTCTCCCACTTGGCTGACAGAGAAGAGAAATAAGTGTGTGTATCTTAACCCATGTGTCTATATCTATAAATAAATATTACACACTTGTAGATGCTTCTGAATGTCACTACCTATGTCTGTATTAGTTAAACAGGAATCATTGCAATGTCTCCAACTCTAACCCATTCCCATAAGGATCATTTTAGACTTTGCCCTTGCCTATCAGTAAATTTCTACTGCAAAAGTAAGAAAGCTGGTTGCAAATCCATGCTATTTATTTTCATAATTGTTCAGTTCCAGTGTACACGAGTTGCAGTATCAGAGTCATAACCCAGGGGAACCCATTTTATCAGCTACAGTGCAGTGCTTACTCGCAGGTTGCTTTGCCTTTAATTTTATAGACTGCTGTTTCCAGAGTTACTTAAGTCAGCACTTTCCCCTCAGTCCCCTTTGGTGAGGCCGCTTCATACTCTTGTAATACAGTTAAATTCTCTTGTCACAGTCTGCATTCCTTCCTAGATCTGAGAGGACACTTTAATTCAATGTTATTTCTAGTGAATAATAAATTCACAAAGAGAAGCTTCAGTGAAAAGCAAAATGGAACACACATTTCTTATCATTTTTCTTATTTGTTTTTAATAAGCAGTTCTTAAAATCACACAAGTAATTCATTAGTAGAGCTAAAATCCTCTGTAATGCCACTTCAGGTTCAGTCCAGGTCCCAGTATAAATGCTGTTATCAGTCTAGGACTTACCTCTCTGGATATTTTACTTTCATATTTAAATCCATAGGCATGGACCCACAGAAAATGTCCACTGCTGTTATGTGTCTTGCTATGTAGCCTAGGCTGGTCTTGAACTCACTGTGTAACTAACTTAGTCTGGTCCTGAGCTCACAGCAATCCTCCTGTGTCAGAGTGCTAGGATTATAGGTACGCAGCAGCTCATCTGGCCTTGAATCTGTTGTCGTAAATGACAGTGTAACAGCTAATCTTTACTGTCAGCTTCACTGGAGTCTGAATCCTGTGGAGGACACACCTGTCAGTGTGCCTGTGAGGACGTTTCCAGGGGGCTTTAAGTGAGAAAGGAAAGCCCACCTGAGTGTGAGCAGCACCAGCTCATGGGGTGGGGTCCCGGTCTGAACAAAAAGGGGAGAGGAGAAGCAAACTGAACAGCAGCCTTGATGTCTCTTTGCTTGCTGCCTGTGGACGCAGTGTACCCAGTACCTCACATTCCCTCTGCCATGCCTTCTCCTTCATGATGGACTATGTTACTGGAAACTGTAAATCAAAATTAACTCTTTCTTCACTAAGTTTCTCCTTTTGTTACAGCAATGAGAAAATTAACTAATGCAGGCACAATGTATAACTTCTGGCACTTTTTTTTTTCTTTAAGCCACTCCATGAGGATATATTTCAAGTCTTTATGTGACTATTTGTCTTGTAAATAGATTCCATAAATGGTTGGCTTGGTTATAGTTTTTCCCCACTGTTGATAATGGCCGTGCCACCCAGTATTTCTTGAAGAACTGCTGGATTATAGAGATACACATTTTAATTTTAAAAGCTACTGTCAAATTGCCCATCAATATACGCAAAGTGAAGAAAAAAAATCTTGTTCTGTATTATGTAGCTGAGTGGGACAGAATCAGATTGCTAGTTTTTAATTTGTCTGAATGTTCCTCTCTAGAGAATAGTAGCTAGGGGGGGTAAGACTCATTCTCTGTTATTTAAAAGAGCCTCATGCTGTGCTGATTTCAAGTGCTTTTAAAATGTTAATAGTTAAATTGTTAGAAAAGGGGGGTGGTGTGGTATAACAGTCTCCTTGGCGCTCAGTCAACTGATTCTGAATAGTAGCTGCCACAACTGGGTGAATCTGCAGAGGTATTGCTTGATAGAGGCTCATGCCACAAGCACAGGTAGACACAGCCAGGAAGTGCTTCACCCTTAGAGATTCAGCAGTCCTGAGTGATCATCTGATGGCTGGGCAGTGGGGTTCCCCCCAGCTGACCATTCAGTGCATTCCCAGGCGTTTCTGATGGCTGGGCAGTGGGGTACCCGCCAGCTGACCATTCAGTGCATTCCCAGGCATTTCTGGAGTGTATTTTCTGAAGAGTTCTTGCGGTTTGTTTGAATGCATGCTGACCACCAGGCATGAAGCCCAGCCCCAGGAGACATATGAAGGTGACCCACATCTGCCCACACCTGGTTCTGCCCACCATCATCTCATATTCTCTTCTCAGCCTTGACTTCATATTGAGATGCATACAGTAGCTTGCTGTGATTCTTGAGGGCAAGGGGCTATGTGGGTGATGCATTAGACCTGTGCCTGGTTCTTGAGGGCTGGGGGCTATGTGCGTGATGCATTAGACCTGGACCTGGGGCTAAGAGGTCTGTTCACAGCTTCACTCCCATGGCCAGCTTTGNGCTCCTGGAATTATTTCTCAGTTGATCGGGAGTTTGGGTGGATATGTGAATGCTGACAGCTTGCTATGCTGCAATTTAGTCAGAGAAGGAAATTAACATCACTCATGACACCCTTGTTCTGATTAGTCAGGACCAGGTATGTGCTTCACATTCAAAGAGTAGCTTCCTTCAAAAGAGGATGCAACCTACTAGCTGTGGGGAAATGGGCATGCCATCAGATGAGTGGGGATGGATTCTTGTTTGAAAGTTTTACAGAGCACCATTTACTGGAACACTAGAAACAGGGATTTTGTTCCTGCTGGCTACAGGGTAGAGTGTAGACATGGAAGTGTCTGGTGGTGATGGCTTCTTCCTGTTATTATTTTGTAACTTAATTTGGAACAAGGAAAGGTTACTGGTCCTCCCCGCCCCCTCTCTCTGTGTGTAAAACATTCTAAACTTTGGTAATGAATGGATGGAAATTGTCTTCTAAAGAAGTTGTGCCCAAATCCTACCCACTCCTACCCGTGAATATAACCTCATTTGGAAAGATAGTTTGCAGGTATCGTGAGATAAAAATAAAGTANTAGTGAATGGGAGTGGTCTCTAAGTTGGGTGACTGGTATTATATCTTTGAAAGAGGCCAGAGAGGATGGCTGGAAAGATGACTCAGCAGTTCAGTACATCTGCTGCTCTTTCAGAGGATTGGACTTTGCTCCCAGCACCCACATTGGGTGGCTCACAGAAACCTGTAACTCCAACTCCAAGGGGTTCTGACATGCGTACATGAGCACATGTTCATGAGACAGAAGTGTTCAGACATATGTAATGCACATGTGCATGAAACATAGAAGAGTTTTGACATGCATACATGCTCCCATGTATGTGTGACATAGAAAGAAGGTCACACAGAGACACAGTTGGAAACTGTAGCCACAAGCTCTGGAAAGGCAGGGATTTCTGGTAACACCAAAAACCAAGAAAAAAGCCTGGGACAGATTCCCCCTCAGACCCTCTTGTTTCGGAATATTTTTTACACTGTGTTAAGATGTGTTACTGTGACTGCTTTAATAAAGAGCTGAATAGCCAATAGGTAGGCAGGAGAGAATAGGCAGGATTTCCAGGGAGAGAGACAAAGAGGAGGAAGAATCTAGGTGTGCAGATATTGCCAGGAGTCTCTGAGCAAGTCAGACGTGCTGTACTGAGAAAAGGTAAAAGCCCTGCAGCATAATGTAGATTATTAGAACTAGATTAATTTGAGTTATAAGAGCTAGCTGGGGAAAAGCCTAAGCTAAGGCCAAGCTTTCATAATTAATAAGAAGTCTCTATGTCATTATTTGGGGGCTGGTGATACAAAGATAGTCTGACATGAAAGCTTGCTACAGCCCTAGAGGAGTCAACCCTACTGACATCTTGGCTCAGATTTCTGGCATCTTGGATTAAAAGAGAACAGAATTTTCTTGTTTTGAGCTACCTGACCTGTGGCACTTTGTTACAACAGTCCTGGGAAACTGAGATTTTTAAGCCCAAGTGTTCTGTTTCCATCAAGTAGAGATTAAGTCCCTGTCTTTCAGGTCCAAATCCAAACCTTCTCCGCAGGCACTGCTTCTTCCATTCCAACACACTCTGCATCAGAGTCGAACACCCATGGGATGTCTCAGCAGTACACAGACACTCCTGCCTGCAAGCCCTAACCCTGGCACCCCAAAAACCTGCCCAGCAGGGCAAAGCAGCAGTTTAGGTGGAGACTGAAATCCACAGACAAGCAAAATCAAGAGGGTTCACCTCCACACTCCATGGCATTCACAGTGAAGAGGCTGAGGGCCATGGTGCCAAAAATGCTTGTGCCAACCTGACATACACAGGGTTTGCCACAGAATGCCACAGAATGCACAGAGTCCAGAACTTGGTCTTTCCCAAATACTTAGTGGTCTCTTTCCTTGACTGATGTTTGCCAAAATATCATTCAGGATTCTCTTGTCTTCCATAACCTCATAAAACTATGGGATCTTAAAGCTGCAAAGACCTGTGATATGATTCAGCCCAACTTCCCACCCCATTTTATTTACAAAAATAATATCTGCTATTTGTTGAATAATAAGACAAGTTTTTCCAAATATTTATTAAACATATAGAATGTACCAGGAACGTCTCTAAGCACTCTGTGTATTAGCATTTGCAACCATCACAGGAATGCTTGACTGTAGAAACTCTCATTCTTCTCAATTTATAGATCAGGAAACTGGGGCACAGAAATGAAAGAAACTGGGCCAGAGAATCAGTTAAGCCAGTGGCAGAATCAGGATTCCAACCCTGACTGTCTTAACAGGGCCCTTAGCCTTTCTGGTCTGCAAAGACTCCCGTGTCAAGCTAGAGCATGGGGACCTGGACTGGGATGCTTAGAACCAAAGAATGCCATAACTTCTTAATATAGACCCAACTTTAAATACAAGGGCACACACATATGGACACACATGGGCATGTGTACACACACACACACACACACACACACACACACTTCCCAGTTTTATCTTCATAACATCTGAAAGCAGGAGAGGACCTGTGACTGAATTCAAATGTGTTTGGAGGTCATGGTGAAGAACGGCTTCTTGCCACAAGAAGAATTACGGCAGCAGTGAACAATGCAATTGAAGTATTTGGGGAAATGAAAACATAACTAGGAACCTGTATGTGTGCACACACATGTACACACATCTTAAAAGAGGGAACACTAGTCCCTTCTGAGAGAAACAGAGCTCAGGGGTAATCTGCCAGTTCTTAGTACTATGAAGTGTTTCCCAGAAGCCAGCTGGGTCTGTGAAGGGCAGCTGCAGTCAGCACTTGCAAGAAGTCCATAGCCAGCCATGTTGTCCCAAACTGAAAAGACAGCAGAAGGGAAAGCAGACCCTGTGAGTTGTGTCTGGCTGGGCAAAGCTGTGAGCCTGAGGCTGCCANCCAGCCCCCGGGATGTCTTCCAAGCTTTCCTCTAGTTCTCCCCTCTGGGCTAGGGTGTTCATGGTTTCTATAAAAGAAGGTCCCAAAGGAATACACCTTATCAATGCCAGCATATGTCCTGTGTCCATTTATCCTGGGACAAGAGCACATTACCATACAGCAAGGTCTCCAGAATGCCTGTGGTCAGTCTCCTATATAGGAAAGAGGGAAGAGGAAGAGAACTGTTCCATGGCTTCATAGTAGCTGCTAGTGATGACCTCCCACACGGTTCACTGGGCTCAACATTCCAGAATCATTCAGTTCCTCCCTTCTTACTCCTTTTCTCATGGAAACTGGTGGCCAGGGTGGAGATCGACAGTCAGATATTTAGGGTGACTTCCATACCCTGATTGTCACCCTATGGCTGTCATATATCCTTTCTTTCTTGTGCCAGCCAACTGCCCATTAAGTGGCTCATGGGAAATGTAGGGAAGGCCCCCAAGCCCATGAAGTACTGTGTGATACCACCAGCCCTGGTGGGGCCATTCTGTGTCTCTGCCTGTTGTGGTGGTCCTGCCATCCAGGCTGTTGGAATGGGGAAGGACTTGTTTACTAGAATTTCTGTGGGTCAGAGGAAGGCCACAGAAGGCATATACATGCAGCTGAGGAAAACTTCTAATAGCCTAAGGTCTGAGGAAAGTAAAAAGACAACAGGGAGGAAATCCAGCAGTGACTTGGTCTGAGTTGAGAAAGGCAGGGTTACCCTTCTCAGCTTTTCCCAGAATTTGCCTTCGCTGGCAGGTAGGTAGAACACCAACGAGTTTTCTACTGATGTCCTAAAGACAACGGCTCCATTGAGGTAGAGAGGTCTGTCGATTTGGGATGACGTTCTACAGAGATTAATGAATTAACCACTTGCTTTGAGCAATACTCCTCTGAGAAGGAACCCTCGCCCAAGAGCTATCCTATCTACATTCAGGTTTCTAGGCTTGGCTGGGGATGTAGCTTAGTGGTTAGAGTGCTTACCTGGCTTGCACAAAGCCCTGGATTTAATTCCTAGAACCAAAGCAGGTGTGGTGGCTCATGCCTGTAATCCTAGTGCTTGGGAAGCAGAGGGAGCACAATCAGAAGGGTCAGGTCATCTTCTGCTGCATAGGGAGTTTAAGGCCAGCCTGGACTTCAAGGGAACCTGTCTCAAGAGAAATAAAATAAAAATAAAAACAGAATCCTGGTTCCAGAATCTAGCTGGTGCCACTAAGGTTATTTAAGCTTAAGATGTAGTGGAGCTTTGGAAGCTGCAGANCTGGAAGAGAGAGACTGTACGAAACTCCAAGTTTTGGAAGAATCCACAGTCAGCAGCATGGCCTAACAAGCTGCCTTTTTAGGCACCGATGGTGAAATCTAATGGAAATGCACTTTAAGCTGCACTTATCTCGGTAGAGTTTTCTTAACACTACCCTTTACTGGAAAGTAGGAATCTCCAACAGCAAGTTTTCCACCTCTGCTTATGATTTTTCTCAAAGTCTGGGGTTTTGTCTTTCTTCTGTATATGGAACAGTCAAATCCTAACCCTCTAATGCTTTCTCTGTTGCAGGTACAGGCCTTATTGGAATAGGTATCAGATTTGCTGGAAATATAATGCAGTCCTTCCCAGGCCTGCCCCTCTTCTCGGAGAAGGCATCTCTGCCTTTGTTCCTACTTCAGCTCAGGAGGCAATCTAGGGCACAGTGAGCACTGTAGGAGTCTTTAGAACATCACCCAGTGAACCATAGAGACTTGGATGACTGTCTTCCAAGAACTTCTAATTCTGTCCCCTCTACTTCCCAAGTGCTAGGATTACAGGCATGTGTGAGTTTAAGAAGCTAAAAAGCCAAACCTTGCCAGGAAGTCTATGAATCGAGGCCTTAAAGTATTAAAGTGATTCTCAACCTTCCTAATGCTGCGACCCTTTAATACAGTTCTCATGTGGTGATTCCAACTATAAAATTATTTTTGTTGCTACTTCATAACTATAATTTTGCTACTGTTATGAATCATAATGCAAATATTTGATGTGCAGGATATCTGATACATGACCCCTGTGAAAGGCTTGTTCGACACTCCACAAAATGGGTCTCAATGCACAGGTTGAGAACCACATAAACAGCAATGCCTCACACAACTATCCAGAACAATGGTTTTATCATTGAGAGAGTATCATGTGTGTCCCATCACNACCAGTCCTCAGAAAGGTAGAGCAGGGTCTACTCCATGGGACCCTCACTGCCTGAGCTTGGAGAAGGGTGGGTGTGGAGAGGTAAAGTAAGCCCTGTGATTGAGAGAAGGGGGAATGGATGCCAGCAGGCCAAAATCAAAACTTCTCTTCCCCTTCATTTCCCTGGCCTTATTGACCCTCAGCTCCTGATTTTAAAAAACACCCCCAAAGATCTCCATGCTAGTAGGCAAAGTTACGGAGGCCAGTGACCATTGTAAATGGGTCTGTTTCCTCATCTTTCTCATTTTGGAATGATGTAACAAGGAAAACAATTGATACCTGGTTTCATTCATCACCTCTCTGTAACATCTATCTTCTTGTGCCTAGAGAAGAGATGGCTATGACTTCAGAGTCCTCCGCCTAAGACAGATCCTCTCGAGCCAGCCTCCATTCCTGGGCTGCAGACCCTCTCACTGCTTGGTTCTGTGCATCCTGTTTTGTTTTTGAGTAATTGCAGCCTGGCCAAGCACATGTGAGAGGTAGACAGCTGACTTGAATGCCAGACAAGCACCTCATTCCCTAGGCTGGCCCTGGTGGAAAGTGGCTCCTTGTCGTCTTTTTTCAGTCATCACCTACCTGCTCTCCCAACCTGGCTGGCCCCACTTTGCACTTCTACAGTTAACAGCAGAAATGCTGAATGTGAAGATGCTTCCCTGGCCTGGGAGGTCCGAGTCTGTGACAGTGGCCACCATTCTGGGGAATGCTCAGGCATCCTTTGGCTCCCGGCTCTCTTGCTGCTTCCTCCCAGAAGGGGAAACGATCCTGTCTTTCTGGTTCCCTATAATCAATCACTTGGCTCATTCTGGGTGGTGCCCAGAATTCAAAATTCAGACCCCATATTGCAGCCTCTAATTCAGACAAGAACTCCTAGAAAATATTCCACCGAACCTGTGGACACTGGGGCTGGACATCGAACTTTCTGTCCCATCCAGGTGTCCTCTAGTTGGTTAGCCAGGAAGAGAGAGGAGATGCCTAACAAAGGTTCAGAAGTCAATCTCCAGTAGTACCTGTCATTTGTTATTGTGCAGTTGCTTTAAAAGGAGATGGTAAAATGAGAATTCTATGTTTATTCTATGATAGTTTATAAAAATCTGATATAGATTTTACTGTCCCCCACCATCGTCACCACATTAATGAGCTGTTTAATGGATGACATTAACATTCCCCCGTTGTAAGTCTTATTTAGTCAGTTATGGTTTTCAACTTCTGATTTTAAAATAGTAATATTCATGTTGGGTGTAGGAGTACACAGTTTTGATCCCAGAATTCAGGAGGTAGTGACAGGTGAATCTCTGTAAGTTCAAGCCCATCCTGGTCTACATAGTGAGTTCCAGTACTGCCAGAACTATGTAGAGACACTATCTTAAAAAACCAAAAAATAAAATAAAATAAGTAATATTCTTAATGTTCTACAAATTTCTGACNAGGTCTCACTATAGCCCTGGCTATCCTGGAACTCAATATCTAGACCAGGCTGGCCTCCGACTCAGAGACTCACCTGCCTTTGCCTCCTTGGTTCTGGGATTATAGGCCTGTGCCACCATGCCTGGCTTAACTGAGTCTTCTCTTAACAGATGACCAGTCTGTGCCAAGCTCACANTTAAGGCTAACCAGGACAGATACCATCAACCCAGGGCTTCGTGCATGCTGCAAGCACTACTAACTGAGCTACAACCCCAGTACCAAACTATTTTTAACCAAAATGGTTTAAGGACTGGGTGACTTTTATTTTCTTTTTTACCACATCTGAATTTTCTAAATCTCTATTATACACTTGATGTTTTTATAATTCAATTTTTAAACTAAAGGGCTAGTAATTTTATGTCAGTGCCAGAGTTAGGGTATTTCAGAATCCACTTTGGTTTGATGTATGTGTGTGTGCATGTGCATGTGTGTGTGTTTGTATTCTGAGTCAGAATCTAAAAGGATTAGAAAACAACCAGGTTCTATATGAAATAGTCTATCNTTTTGGAAGTCTTCAAATACTGAATATAATGATGAAAAAAAAAACAATGTCTGTGCAGGTTTTCATTTTGCCACCTACACCTTTTTATTGAAATTTCTTCTCATAGATATGGAGAGTAACTACTGACATGCCCCAGTGGGATTTTTTATGTTTATAATGCAGCTCACATTTCATTTTTTCTTTATCTTTTAAAAAGTTCTTTCACTTCCACCTTACCCCCTTCTCCTGATTGAAGGGCAGACTTCATGATGATATCTGAGGGTAGGGCCAGCTTCAGATGACTCATTTATGTGTCATAAATGCCCCCAGAGTCTTACTCCTTCCTCTTCTGTATCCCTTTTTGTTTCCCGTTATTACCCACTATCTGGGGGAGGACGGTGTGTGTGTGTGTGTGTGTGTAATCACGAAACCAGGCCATTGAGCACATGAGACACATGCTCTACAGTGAGCTCTCCCTGTCCTGCCTGTGCCTTGAGCTTCCTGTGTCTGGTCAGGATGGTCCCACCACTGCACACAGTAGTGCCCTTGTCTCAGGAAGGACTGATATGTCACTTCAAAATGTGGGCTGTGTTTCTAGCCAGTTTGTTGCCTCCATTCTTCCTTCTCCACCCCTGGGGTATGCAATGAAGGAACTTTTTAAAAAGCATGCTATAGCAACAGTTTTACCCACTGTGATTGGGTAAACAGATGAGGACCAAGCAGTTACTTAGGTGTGAGTTGTTTTGGTTCATGAGTGAGCATCATTATGCCCCGGAATACACACCCAGTTTGTAGGTGGAACTCTGATTGTTTGGGGCATGGACTCTAAGTGGGTCTGCCTATAAGTGCATCTTTAGGCATTGTTTGTATAGTTCATTATTCCAGTCAGCCAAGCCAGAGCCTCCTTATTCTATTTGAAAGCTAGTTGCTTAGTTTGTCAGACAAAGGGATTCAGGATCACACTATGGTAAAATGACAGGAAAGGATTTCATGATTTCAGAAAATGTGGGTGCTCTGAGAATGACTATGGCTTCCTCTTACAGAATGTTTTCCTGGATGCTGCATACACTTTGTGGGCTTGACTCTTTTGGTGNTCCTGTAGTCTTCAGAAAGTAGATATTATACCCCCATTCCCGGACGAGGAAGATGAGGTTCCAAGAGCTTAAGTCGATGATGAGCTTGTTACCACTGCTGGAGCTGGTTTGTCACATTGCAATGCTTCCCAAGACATTGTGCTGTGTAGTAAAATAAATACCTAGGTTACATTTGCACTGTTCTACATTTGCACTGTCATGGGCTAGGGTGTAGCTTAGTGTTAGAGCACCTGCTGAGCAAAGGCAAAGCCCAGGACTCCATTGCTCAACTTCACAGAAAAAGAGAAATGAAATACGTTTAAACCAGGACTACAGAGTAAATCCTTATCTGAGAGAGAGAGAGAGAGAGAGAGAGAGAGAGAGAGAGAGAGAGAGAGAGAGAGACTGAGACCTAAAAGAAGAAAAGAGCTAGGGATGTGGCCCAATTATTAGCCTATCATGCTTCAGGCCTTAGGTTTAATCTCCAACACTGCATAAACTGGGTGTGACAGCACACATCTATGATCCCAGCACTTGGGAAGTATAGGCTGGAGGATCAGAAATTCAAAGTTATCTTTGGCTATATAGTGAGTTCAAGGCCAGCCAGAAGTGCNTGAGACCCTATCAGAAGAAGAAAAGAGAAAAACGGAATTCTCATTCGTGTTGCCCTGATACACACCGAATTGGTATATTCTGCCTATAGCAGGACTAGGAAGAGAGTTTGTAAGTAAGGCACAGGATCCTGACCCCCAGCCCTGGGGGGTGGGAGGGACTATCTGCTTCCTGCTGGTGCTGAGTCCTTACTGCAGAGGTTAGGAATGACATTGCTAAGCCAAGGGCTGCAATGCAGAATGGAGGCTGTGGCCCCGGGTCCTGTGGCCCTGCTGACGAAGGAGCACCCTGTGTGAGCCTCTCTGCACTTGTAAGGATTTACACAGCAGCTACTACAGAGTTGTGGGGATTCGGTGAGCTAAGCCAAGTGAATGATTTAAAATTGATAGTTCTCCATCAGGGTTTGCTTTAATTAGTTACACATAAACCATGGTGGCCTGGGGTGAAGTGCACTGGCGTTGGACTCAGACACATTGAGATCTTGTCTGGAATGCTTTCCTAAGCACTGGGTGTCCTGAGCATGACCAGGGCCTTCATGTCTCTCCAGGCAGAAGGGTAGTTGGACGCTTGGATAGCATCTTGCTGTAGGGGATAGTTAATTGCTTGGATTCAAAGACTTATCCCCTGGGGTCTCCTGACTTGGGTGTCTTGAAGATGCCCTTGGGCATGCTGGGCTGTGCCTGCCATAGTTCAAGTAGGGAGCTAGCAAAAAGGTTCCCTGCTTGCCAACCTGTCCCCTTGGGCCCTGAGGTACCTATATTACCATGGTGTCTGCTACAGTTCAAAGGCTTCAGGTCTAGCTTCCTTTCCCTAGCAGCTCATTATTTAACTCCCACCTACTGAATTACCAAATCTTCTTGCTGGAATATGAGGCAGAGTGCTGACAGTTGTCCATGGGACCCCTGGGCAGTAACCTCAGCCACCTCACTATTTGACTCCTGTGGAGACACCGGCTTCTGGCAGAGGTCCAGCACGCACACTATGTAGTCATGTCCCCCAGCCAGCCTAGCACCTTGTTCAGTGGTAGCTCCATAATTAGACTCTGCTGCTGAAGGGTGATCCATAGGCCAGAAGCACTGATATCATCAGCCCTATCCCTGGATGATCTAAGATGTACATTTTGTTATTTATTCAGGAATGGGAATAATAATACTTAGGAATTTATTCAGGTCAGGAGTTGACAGTCATATGCAGAACAAGACAGTTGTTATACATAGTTCCCAAGAGGTGGAGCATGCTATGCATGCAGGTCCATGTAGGAAACCAATGGCCCCATTAAGAGGCAGGGGCAGAAGAAGGAGAAAACAAAGGCAGAAGCTATTATTAAAGTTCCCATCGAAAGGAACAGGTAGGGCAGAAAGAACTGGGTTAGAACTGACCAATTTAAATTATTACCATCGGCTTTTAGTGTTGAGGCTGTCCCTCATTATCTGGGACCAGACCGTGGGGATGATTAGGGGAAGGAATAGTGGCCCAGAGTATAAGACTGATGAAGCAAGCAACTGAGGGTTAGGACAGTCAAGTGGATGTTTGCATATGTCTGTCACACTTGCAGGTCAGTTTTAACTTTTNCAGAAATTTATAGTCCTGGGCAGGACAGACCCTAAAATAGCAAAACATTAGCATAAAGAAAACCAAGGCAATATGATAAGAATGCATTAACCCACTGATTCCAAGGCTATCTTTTAACAAGAACTTTGGGTAAAGTTTGAGAAGCACAGCACTAGGGCACTGCTGTGATATTGGGTATTGTGTATCCTAAGTTCCTTTGTACAATTTAGAACAGTTACTTTGGGATTGTGAAACTAGGGATACCCCAAAAGGCCTGAACCCTTAAATGGAAAGCAAAGAGAATGCCCTACCATGTTCCAGTGCCCTCTACCTCTTGTGTGTGTGCTAATATTCTTCTGATTATTATGAATGGCGAGCATTCCAGTTACGCTCAGCACTAACTTATTTAGGAGTGAGGAAATTTACCAGATCATCAGAAGCTAAAGATAAAAGCCAATGTTTGAATCTCATTTCACAATGGAAAATTTGGTCAACAAATTATTCAATGATACCCTAGTTTCCTTCGACATGAAATGGGTAACCCTAAATTTTTGTGAGAGGCAAAATAGCAATAATAATAGTAGTAGTAGTAGTAGTAGCAGTAGTAGTAGTAGTAGTAGTAGTAGTAGTAGTAGTAGTAGTAGTAAATTTACACACACATACACACACACATAGTCACCAGTGTGACTCACATTTATCATTGCAAATAGATGCTCAGCTAAGAGTTCTGCCTGGTACTTGAGGATGGATGAGGCAGTTAGCTACACTGAACAGACAGGAAGAGATGCCTTAAATCCCAGTGTTTGGGAATAGGAAGATGTGAAATCATTCCATCAAATCTTTTTGTTATGTTTTGTTTTGTTATTGCAGTGCTGGGAACCAAACTCTCCAGACCTTCCTATTAGGCAAGTGCCCTGCCACTGAGCTGTAGCACTAGCCTTCCACTTACTCCCTCATCTTTTAAGGACAATGACATGGCGTAAGAGGATGGCATCTTGCATGAGGCTCTCGGACTCTAGTGCCAGGGCAGGACAGCAGGACCTAGGGCCAACCATTCCCCAAAGCTCTGTGGAGTTTCCTTTCCTCCTGCTCCCTCCTATCTCACCAGACCGCCTCCTTCCCCTTACATCAGAGCCAAAACCTTGTACCCAGTCTGGCAGTGCTGACATCAGCAGTCATGGATTTTATTTCTGTGCTTTATTTATTTACACTGGGCTTGTTGTAAAAGGATTTAAAGCTACTTGAAGATTGCAAACAACAGAGCTGTATAGAATAAATTGAAAGTAACTGAGAAAGATGAGACAAAGGAATATACAGTTTGCAGAAACCTGGCCATTGCCTGCCTGCTCTTGCTGTGGGGTGTCTGACCACTAAGTCGGGGAGATTTTTGTGCTTACATTTCCTTTCCTTCAAACTTTAGCTGATTTTTTTTTGCTGGTTTTAGGACATCTCCTGCTTTGGTGACACAGATTCTCTTTGAGATGGCATTGAGAAACTTAGGAACTCTCTGAAGGGGTCATATTTGCAAGTTTGACTGGCATAGTGCTTGTCGCAATAGCAGAGGTGTTGTTATAGCTGTTCAAGCAAGAGCTTGGGTTTTAAAACCTTCAGAACCTTCAAAACCTTCAAAACATTAGAGTGTCCTGAGCAGATGGCCTTGACTCCCTTGCTGTTGTCTTCCCTTCTCACACAGTGTGTTTTTCTCTTTTCATGTGGTGATAGGAATTCAGCCCAGAGCCTCTCGCATGCTAGGCAAGCTCTCCATCACTGAGCCTCCTTGACATGTTGGTATTCCCTGCAGGCTGTGAAGAAGAGGCTTAGAGGCAGCCAGATCCAGTGCCCAGGCCTATCCCCACTGCCTGCTCATCCATCAATCCTCTGGGACATTTTGACCTCAAGTGTAACAATTCATGAGTCCAGCTTTCTCAGGGCTATGACTTTTCCATTCAGAGAATGAGTTTGTCCTCCCAGCTCTCAGGACCCCTGACTCACCCACAGATTGACCTTAGTTGAGCAGCCTGACACCTTGAGTCTTGATCTTACAGTCCAAGCACTGGTCTGGATCCTTTTTTGTTCCCTTCATGGATTCCTCTGCTGCAGAAGAACCAAGCCAACCCTAGCCCGAATGCCAGGATCTGAGATGGGTCTGCCCTTGGAGACATTTTGAAATGTGNTTTCCTGAATGTCCCTGTCACTGGCATCGATTAGATCCAAAGTGCTAAATACTCTGCAGAGCACAGGATAATAGTTCCACCCTGTGCAGAATTATCCCACCTAAAATACTAGATGCATTCCTGCTGATAAACACTNCTAAGAAGGCAAGGAAACTAATTATTTNCTATTGTAAAATAGCATCAGGACAGTCATCTGCAGGCTTCTTGGTTTATGCCCAAGAGTTTACTGGGAGCAAATCATTGAATTATTTTTATCTACACAGTGTGGTCAGAAAGAATTACATTCTGCAGGGTCAGGCTCTGCTGGGAATAGTTTATTTCATTAGGCCAGAGTCCCACAGTCTGATCAAGCCAGAGCTCTCCTTGGGTCATTTGTTGGTCTGTATCTGAGCTTCAGTATCTTAGCTTAGCTTAAGTGGACAGCTCGGAGTTAGCAAGGGCTCCATGAACTGCCAATCGTGGTACACCATGGACACCAGAGGGATGCTGGTGGCTGGCACAGTGTCTTTGAGCAGGAACTGGCTGCATTTGGAAACTGAGCACTCAGAATTAAATAGTCTATTGCCTCTTATAAAACACCAGCTATGACACTCTCAGGCTTAAAAATCATTTTAAATCCAGCGACTAAGAGAAATAATTAAGGTTAGCTAGCCCTCAGACCCCTGGAGACTGGAGTCTGCTGACCCTGCTTTTTCTTTTCCTTTTCTATAGACTGGCTAATTATTTCCTGATTTATTCATTCATTATCTAACACATTCTGAGTGCTTGTTAGTGCCAGGACTGAAATAAGGTCCTCCATGCAAGCTCTTTATGGTATAGTGAAAGGGCAAGTCCATTGCCAGTACAGAGTTAATGCAAGGCTGCAGTGGAGGTGAGTACAGTGTGTTCTTTAAAAAATTGCTCTAGCTGGGCAATGGTGGTGCACACCTTTAATCCCAGCACTCAGGAGGCAGAGGCGGGCAGATCTCTGAGTTTGAGGCCAGCATGGTCTACAGAGTGAGTTCTAAGACAGCCAGGACCACACAGAAAACTGTGTTTTTAAAAAAACAAAAACAAAAAAACAAAAACCCCACTCACAAAACAACAAAAAAAAATGTTTTAGGAACCAAGCGTGTTGACACACACCATTAATCTCAGGACTTGGGAGGCAGAGGTGGGAAAATCTCTGTGAGTTTAAAGCCAGCCTTAGTGTATTCCAGGCCAGCCAGGGCTACATATATTAAGGCCTTTTCTTAAAAACACACAGAATATTTTATAATTATTATTGCATGTATTTATTTTTTTATGGTAGGGGGTGTGCTTATGCCATGGTGCACATATAAAGGTGGGAGTCAGTTCCCCCTTTCCACTATGTATGTCCCTGGAATCAAACTTCCATCATCATGCTTGGCAGCAAGCACCTTTACCAGCTGAGCCATCTCACCCACTGTGGGAAGGCAATTTCCTGTGAGGCCAGGCAGAGGTGCAGATAGCAGGAATCCANTAGGTGTCCAAAGTGTGTTAGTGTAAGAGCTGGGTCCTGCAAGCAAACAAGGTGTTAACCAAGGTAAAAGATGGACAGGCATTCTGCAGAAAAGCCGCCACTGTACCAAGTCACAGAGCATGAAGCACAGGATTTAGTTGTCTGGATTGGCAGGCAGAAAGGGTGCATGTAGGATGGGCATACATGGAGCCTGAGTGCCTAGTAGGCTGGAGATGGGGAGTAATGTCAGATTCCCCTGGACTGACTTAATCCACCGCTCTAAGAGGTCATTAGATACCTTTGACCACACGCCAATCAAAATAATTAAAAATGAAAAACTAGTAAGTTGGCTCACATATTCCAACACCCATCTAGTTTTCCCTGCCCTAAAAATGTTTTTGATAAAATGTGTTGAAGTACCAACAAAAGATATGCACAGCATAAAGTCAGTAAATAAACATGATCACAAATCCTGGTACTTTGGCTTTGTGACAGAGCCCTTGTGTAAGGCCCTGGGTTCAATCCCAGCATAGGGGTCAGGAGCATGGAAGAGAGGAGGGTGACAAAGGAAATATTATTCAATTTCTGAATGTTTGATTTTTCTGGTTATTCTGAGTAGGGTAGCATTGGAGAATATACTCCAGCTTGGAATCTAATCGACCTAGCTTTACAGACTTAAGTTTTAACTCTCTGCATCTGAATATGGGAGTGGTAATGACAATCTGCACTATCAAGAGGATAAAATAATATAATTCCAGTGATGTTATTATTATTATTATTATTATTATTATTATTATTTAATACTTTTTACACTACTAGCTTAACCCAAGACAAGCAGTAGATTATGACTGTAAAAATCTGTTGTCACTAACAGAATGAAAAAAATCACAGATAACATTTAGTTAATTAGAGTGTAGAAGTGACAGAATTTTTATTCATTTAACATATCCAGTAGACAAGCCTGTATTATTTTTTCGGGGGAAGGGCTTATGAATTACATCATTGAAGAAAACAGAGGCTCAGGATCTGATAGAAAGAAAAGTGCATGGAGGTATCCCTTCCTTAAGTCACCCGTTTCACATTCACCTGTTGGTTGTGCACTGACCTAAGGTGGTCTGGCCAAGAGGAACTCCGAATCTTTGGTAGAAAACAGTTGCAACATAAAAGATTCTAGAAGATTGACGTGATGAGGGTTTTAACTTCTCCCTGACCACCTTACTACCAGGTTTAATGAATCTGAAGGTAGAGTCACTTCTGCTACAAACCTGGGAACTTATCAACTAACAATTTCACAAGTACAGACCTTTAATTCAATCTGCTTCATAGGCTTGGTAAAGGTCCAACCCTCCTAGAAATTCCAATCATACTTTGCACAGAAGGTCCATCAGAGGAGCTATGGAAATACTCCAAAGAGAAACACTGCTTTCTGAGCTTGCACACAGCTCTAGAATAGTCCTGACTGAGTGGCTGGACTCTGGGCAGTCTCCAGAGCCATTCCAAACCTTTCTTGGTTTGTCCTTATAGCACACCGTTAATACAAGGATAGGGAATGGCCTTAAGAGCTTCTGAAAAGGCCTTTATCTTGAATACCTTTAATTTCACCAATAAAACCCCATTTCTTTTTTTTNAATCTTTTTTTCAAAGATTTATTTATTTATTANGTGTACAGTGTTCTGCCTGCATGTATGCCTGCACACCAGAAGAGGGTACCAGATCTCATTATAGATGGTTGTGATCCACCATGTGGATGCTGGGAATTGAACTCAGGACCTCTGGAAGAGCAGCCAGTGCTCTTAACCTCTGAGCCATCTCTCCAGCCTTAAAACCCCATTTCAAGTGGGCATAGTGAGGCACACCTACAATCCCAGTACTCCAAGCGTAAAAAGCTAGAAGATCAATTCAAAGTCTGCTTGGGCTACATGAATGTCTGTCTCAAAAACTAATAAATAAACAACCCATTTCTAGCATTCACTATACTATGTCATGTGTTTCACTAGTGAAACCCATAGTGTTGGCCAAAATNCAGGAAACCCTAAAGAAGTCACTTTGGGACTATGTCCCATTTTTATTACTTCCAGGTGCCCAGTTCAGACTTGGTAATTCTTAGACAGTGGGAACCGATGACCCAAAGATGAAAAGCCTGGCCTAACTTTCTTGTGTCCACCCAATAAATAACAAGCTATAGTAAGCATTTCACCTTGCTTTTGTCTATGCTTATTTCTATACTCTAATTTTTAAAAACAAATTNTAAGTATTGTACCCCTGTCCCATTTCTCTTTGATATTCATAAGATAGGGCTTCAGTGTGTGTGTGTGTGTGTGTGTGTGTGTGTGTGTGTGTGTGTGTGTGTGTGCCTGTGCATGCACATGCACACAGGTGTGTGTACACCTATGTGTGTGTATTTATTTGTGTCTCTGTGTGTTTAGTTATATCTTACTTGACTATAAGGCTGAGTTTCTCTGGGAAAGCCACTATTTAGACCTGTTACCCTGGGGTCGATCCACTTAACATCTTTTGCTTTCAAAAGTATCCAGTAAGAACAATAAAATTATATGGCTTCCTATTTCTAAAAAGACTTTAGAAGGCTAGAGAGGTGGCTCAGTGATTAAGGTCACTTTCTATTCTTGCGGAGGACCTGGGTTCAAGTCTCAGCATCTACATGGTGGTTCACAACTGTCTGTAACTACACCAGGAATCCAACACCCTCTTCTGTTTTCCTTGAGCTCCTGTAGGCACATGATATACATAAACTCATGTAGGTGCACATACATGCATATAAAAATAGTAAATCTATTTTAACAAGAAAGATTTTAGTGCCACATATTCAAGAGGACAGCCTAGGAAAACAGGATGTGGATCCTCTGCCTATTGGTCCTCAAATGTGAGCTTGGGCCAGTTGCCTACCTGGGTAAATCTTGGCTTCCTTGTCTGTAAACAGAGTAATGATCTCACTTGCTGGAGTGCTTACCTCTAGCTGATTCTGAGTAAGAGATAACTATCTCATGGATGCTCATGATCACTGCGAAGAGAACAGGGCTAGCTAGAGCTATAGATTATTATTATTATCTTTTTTACCTTCAGCCAACTTTGTTTTATCCCAATGTAGTAGTGAATGCCTTTCATCCCAGTACTGAGGAGACCGAGGCAGGCAGATCTCTTTGAATTCAAAACCAACCTGGTTTCTCCAGCAAGTTCCAGGCCAGCCAGAGCTATGTATTGAGACCTGGTCTTAAAACAAAACACATTTGACTTGAATTGACTCTGGTGTGCAAACTAGCTTCAGAATACATATATATGAATTCCTAGATGTTTCTTTCTGTATAAGAGAGCAGCCTATAGCCTGAATATGCCACAGAAGTGACCAGCAAAGCCGTCCACGTGCAATTTACAAAGCTTTTTAAATCTATCAGAGAAAAGGGCATGACAGGGAGAGAAAAAGCAGAAATCAGTCTTTTTGCTTTGAAATGCATTAATTAAGCATTTTCCCATAAATTGACAAATTTGGGCTCCATAAATTGGAGCTGGACTGTATATAGCTCANTGGCTAGCACATGTCAGGTTGTGGTTTTGGATTTTTTTTTCTTTTTTTGTGAGAAGGATCTCACAATTGTAGTCCAGACTGGCCTTGAATTGTAGTCCTCCTGCTTCAGCCACCCAGGTACTAGGATGACGGACATGCGCCACTATGCTTAGCTTCCACTGACCATTCTGTATGAGTAGAACTCTTTCAAAAGCTTAAGAGAACTGGGGTGGCAGCCGGGCGGTGGTGGCGCATGCCTTTAATCCCAGCACTCTGGAGGCAGAGGCAGGCGGATCTCTGTGAGTTCGAGGCCAGCCTTGGCTACCAAGTGAGTTCCAGGAAAGGCGCCAAAGCTACACATAAACCCTGTCTCGAAAAACAAACAAACAAAAAAAACAAACAAAAAAAAAAGAGAGAGAGAGAACTGGGGTGGCATGGAATAAATGAGAGCAGTGCCCAAACAGGTACAACTTTGCATAACAACATGGAACTTCCTTTCTAAGGTAAAAATTTTTTTTTGTCCTTATTATAAAAGAAAATGTCTGACACTGTGTGTATATTGGGTATATTCAATTTTTATTTGCCAATTAAACACCGAAAAATAAAAAAGTTTAGTCATGGATTTCAGAGTGAGTTCCAGATCACCCTCGGGTTCAGAATTGCACTGGTGAGATTGCTCAACAGATAAAGATGCTTGCTGCCAAGCATGACAGCCTGAGTTCGATCCTGGGGACCCACATGGTGGAAGAAGAGAACCACCCTAACAAGTTGTCCTCAGACCTACACACACACACACACACACACACACACACACACACTACAACATAAATAAACCTTTTAAAATTTAGAACTTACCAAGAAGATTAAAATATTTTTTAAAGGATTTTACTGCAAAAGCTGCCAAAGTTTCAGAAAAATCTAAAAAAAAAAATTTTGATGTAAAACTTTCCAGCTTTTCCTATGGGTAAGTGTCAGTGTTGTACGTAAATGTCTATATGCATATGTATTTTTAGGACAGGATCTCACTATGTATCCCTGGATATGTATGTATTTTATATTTTCAAAAGTAAAAATAGAATCCTTTTACAGACATTGCTTTGAGACCTACTTTTGTTTTTCCCCCCATGTAGAATTATTGAAAGGGACTGGTATATAACTCAGTGTTAGAAGGCCTGACTAACATGTATAAGGCCCAGGGTTCTATCCTCAGCAGTAAAAAAATAATATTATTGTGGACACGTTTCAGAAAATAGAGATGAGCACTATCATGTTTATAATTTCCTTGCATTCCATTGAATGCATATGCCAATGATTTGCTTAGCCAGTGCCTGACTGCTTTTTATTTAGGCTCTTTTAGGGACACCATATTTACATTTTTTGCTAGTTAAAAATAATAACAAATGAATAAATCAGTCTACCTATCACACATACAAACTTCATGAATTTTTAAAAATGCTTCCTAATTAATTTATCTTCTGTGTTTAGGTGGAAGGCTCCATGATGGCTGAAGGGTAGACTAGATGGCTGAAGGGTAGACTAGATGGCTGAAGGGTAGAATAGATGACTGAAGGGTGGACTAGATGGCTGGGTAGACTAGGTGACTGAAGGATAGACTAGATGGCTGTAGGGTAGACTAGATGGCTGAAGGGTAGACTAGATGGCTGAAGGGTAGACTAGATGGCTGAAGGGTGGACTAGATGGCTGAAGGGTAGACTAGAGAGATGGCTGAAGGGTAGACTAGATGGCTGAAGGGTAGACTAGAAGTTGCTAAAAATAGCAGAGCAAAGGCCAGCTAGGGTGGACAGCTAACATACAGCAAGGCTGCTGAGTATCTGGGCCACCTCACACACAGCAGACCAGACCCAGTCCTTCTGAAAGCTCACTGCCTAGAGCCCCTTTCATTTTATAGCCCTAGCAGCCAGAACCTCAAACTATCGGTTTACTCCATTCAAAAGGAAAGTCATGTGTATGGGAGGTGTTTTCTGGTTGCATATTGCCTAGTCAAGTGCTGGTGATGCATGGTGCTGTACCAAATCTGTATCTGAGCACCATAGTCGTCAGACACCCATGGTCATCAGACATCCTTGGGTTCCTTGAGAGCAATTTGCATGCAGCATACTAACAAGCTGATTGGTCTGACTTCCAGCCTGGGGAAGCAAGGATTCTGGTTTTTTTTTTTTAATGTATTTATTTCTATTTTATGTACATTGGTGTTTTGGCATGAGTGCCAGGTCCCCTGAAACTGGAGTTATAGACAGTTGTGAGCTGCCATGTGGGTGCTGGGAATTGAACCCGGGTCCTCTGGAAGAGCAGCCAGTGCTCTTAACCACTGAGCCATCTCTCCAGCTCCGGAAGCAAGGATTCTAAACAGAAGGATACAGAGGCAAAAGGAAATGACAAGATACAGGAAAAGCAAAAGGAGGGCAGAAGGTGGGGAGGTTGCGGCTAGTTGTGTGTAGGATGAATAGCCTGGAATGCTTCCTCTGTGTTTGCAAACTTGACTACACATTTAGTAAGTCCTGACCAAGATTTTCTGACCAAGATTTTAAAACAATTAAAAAAAAAAGAGAGGCAAGATACATGGCTTGGGAGTTAAAAGCAACAAGTGCTTTTGCAGCAACATATAAAATAAGTAAATCTAAAATTAAAAAAAAAATTAAGACAAATGAGATGGGAAGGGGAGAGAAAGAGAGGAGAAAAGCAGGGAGGGGAGACAAGAAAAGCTATTAAAGACATTTCCAGACACTGAACACCACTATTACTCTTTTGTATACAAATGTGCACAGGGGGTTGCAAGTCAAAATTTCTCTCTTAAAGTAGGTGTCAAAATTTTGAAAGCTCTAATGGGAGCTGCAGTCAGTTTTACAGTGATAAATGCCTGAACACCACCTTGAAAAAATGCCCAAATTCAGTGTCCCTCAGCTTTCTTGGGGGATTGGTTTCAGGACAGCTGCCATCCCTGCAGCCAAAATCCTCAGGCACTAGAGTACAATGGTACAGTAAGGGGCCTGGATAACTTAGAGGTAGAGTGTTTAACTGGTGTATCTAAGGGTCTGGACTTGATCCCCAGCATCCAAAAAATATATAAAATGATGTTTTTGCATGTAGTTCCCATGCATCTCCTCATGGCCTTGAGCATCTCTAGATTCGTTGCAACAGTTAACACAATGTTAGGCATGGTGTTGTGTGCCTGTGATCTTCCTAATATGAACCACAACTTAAAAAATTACCTATTTTGAGGGGCTGCAAAGATGGCTCAGAGGATAAAAGCACTTGCTATTATTGCAGAGGATCAGAGTTCTGTTCCTGGCTCCCGTATCTGGCAGCTCACAACCTCTGGGACTCCAGCTCCAGGCAATCTGATGGCCTCTTCTAACTTCCCCAAGGACCTATGTGAGTGTACTCACACACACACACACACACACACACACACACACACGCACCTCCCTAATTTGGAATGGCTCTTGCCTGGCATGTGAAAGGTCCTGAGTTTGATCCTCCACACTACAAAAGAGAAGAAAGAAAAAGAAACGAAGAAAGGAAGGAAGGAAGATAACCAACTAAATCTGATACACATGCAATGTATTCACTTTCCATTTGTGTAGTGATTCACATTTAGATTTTATTTATTCATTCAAAATGTACTAAAAACACTAGCTTCTGAACTGTGACTAGGCATTGGCTTACAAAGATAGATGAAATTCAGAACTGGCCTGGAAGGACGTTCCTCCCAGCGGTCTAGACTGCAGTCACCCCATAGTTTTTCACCTTCACTAGAAAGTCATTTTTCAAACTCTAGTGCAGTCCTGGCTAAGTCTAGCTAAAATTACCATTCTCCTCAAACATTTAAGGGCAGTGGTCTCATGAGTGTAAAACTACCCTAGAATGCTGGTTACAGTCACTTGGGACATGAGCTAAAAGTTGGTCACAGGTGTTGTCTGGCACNCTTAGTCTTGCGAATCCAGGAGATGGAGTGTAGAGTTGAGTCAAGTGCAGACACTAGCTGGGAAATCTGCATGGCTACCACAGTGACTGGGACCCAAGGGTTCAAGCAACCTTGAAGCCACAACCATGAACATCACATGTAGGGAGCCAACAAAGTCCTTGGTATAACATTGGTATGGCCGTATCAATAACCCAATGCCTCAAACCCACAGATGTGGCAATGCCTTCCCTCAGTGAGCCTCAGAGGGATGGCAAAGTCTTCCTATGGTTTGAATGAAAAGAAATTTTCACTGTACTTTTCTCCCCCAGATGTTTATGGCCTAAAGACTGCTCCCCTACAGAGATGTCTACTGAGATTAGCTAACCTGCCTCCCTGTCCAGCTAAGTACAATAATTCTGCCTCCTTGTTTATCTGAATACAACAACCCCACCTCCCTGTTCTACTATATAAAATAAATTTCTGGGGTTCCACGACTTCTCCATCAGAGAGTTCCATTACCCTGTCCCAGTTTGTCTGTGTCTGTCTGTCCCTTCTTCATTCCTTTGTTGTCCTCATTAGGTCAACGGCTGGAGCCATTCAGGACACAACAATCTTACTTTTCTGCCTCCTTACCATGAAGACCTCCAATCTAGAACCTGCTTTCCCTTACCAGATGATGTTTAAAAGACTGATCAGTCCTTAACCAGCCTCCTCTGCACATTCACCTCCTCTCTTCACTCAGTCTAACGTCCAGAGCATGGGCTTGGGAGCCTGTGTCACTTCTCTCAGTGTCGCTGTTCTCCAGGGTCTGCTGTGCTGAGCTCACTGGCATTTCCTGAAACATCTGATGTGCCAGTGGTGGTGAGCAGCTTTTCCTGGTCTGTGGTAAAGGCATCTTTGTGAANCACACCATTATCCACTGCAGCACTTTCCTGTCTGTAGTACACTTCCCTCTGCTAGCCTGCTTCTACTAACATCTTGTTACTAGCATGCCTAATAGATTTTCAGGTCTCTCTTTTTTTGTTCTATTTATTTATTTGTTTGTTTGTTTGAGGCAGGGCCTTTCTCTGTAAGCCGTGCCTGTCCTGGAGCTTTGTTGCTATGTAGACCAAGCTGGCTTTGAACTCAAAGANCTTTCACCTGCCTCTGCCTCCCAAGTCCTGGGATTAAAGACATGCACCACATGTTTGGCTCTGTCTATCTGTCTGTCTGTCTGTCTGTCTGTCTGTCTATCTATCTATCTATCTATCTACCTATCTATCTATCTATCTACATAAAGCGTGTGAGGGTGCATGCATGCCACTATATATATATATATATATATATATATATATATATATATACACATAAAGGTCAGAGGACAAATTTCAGGTGTCAGTTCTCCCCCCTCTAACCTGTGGGTTCTAGGGATGGAACTCAGATGTCAGCCTTAGTAGCATCTCTCTGGCACAGTTCTAATTGTAAATACCTTATTCTGTCTTCCCTAAATCTGACAGTGCTTGTCAAAGCATGTGTCCTACTTTTGAGTTTTATAAAAGTGGACTCTGTGCTCAAGAGGAGTCCCACACTATCTGGAAATACTCACCTTGTGTCTTGTAAGCAAACACATTTTCCTGCCAAGATTTCTGATTTACCCAGTGCTCATACCTTTTCAGGCATCGTGGATGCAAGTGACTTACTATTCCCTAAGCAACCTCAAATAACCCCCTTCAAAATGAATGTTCACAAGCCACAAGAGCCACCACATAGTCATTCCACACAACCACAGAACCTTTCCAGCCAGTGAGGACGTGCAGATTCCATCATTTTGTATGATTCGTGTTGCTTTGAATATACTCTGTGAAGTCCAAATTGACACACAACTTTCCTAGCTTTTACTTCTGTGATTTTTTGTGTTGTGTTTCAAGATAGAGATTCATGAGGAGGTGGCAAAACATTCTAGCATTTTCTAATCTTCATTTTTTTTTCCAGGATAGAGTTTCTCTGTGTAGTCCTGGTTGTTCAGGAACTCATTCTGTAGATCAAGCTAGTCTCAAACTCAGAGACCTCCTGCCTCTGCCTCCTGAGTGCTGGTCTTCTCTTCTTCACCAGCTCCCTCCTGCATTCTATATTCAGTGTCTCCAGTACTGGCCCTAAGCCTTCAGTTCCTGCCAAATATCTTCATTTACCACAAAAACACGGCTCTCATCTCAAAGTGGAAAAGAGATCATTTTTTTCTGGAGCTAACTATGAGTGACCATTGCCTGGAACACAGATTCAGGATTTCCCTAATACCATATTCCAAAGTGGTAATAGAACCAAGAAATCATAAATCCAGATACTTTGCTGGTACATTGGTGGAATTGTGAGGTAGGTGGGTCACTGAAAAGTGGGATATCTCTGCTGTAGGCCCCAGATAGCATCTGAGGCCATTCTTGGCGTTTTGGTTTGTGGAAACTNGGGGTATGTTTATGCATTCCCAAAGAGTTACTTACTGGTCACAAAGATGTTAGGTCACATACAGAGGAGAGCAATTAGTGGCTTTGATGGGGACTAAAAATGCCTCAAGATAGATTGGCTCTGTGCTTGCAGAGTCCCAGGCTCTCCATGTCACAGAATCAGCCAATCAGTTTTATAGACTTCAGTGTGGTTCAGTTCTTTCCAGGAACTTCCACTCCTAACTGCAGACCAGACCTCCTGGTCATCTGCAGTGCCTCACTTTCACATCCCCTAAGAGAGATAGCCAAACCCTGCAGCAAGCCTGCTTCAGTGCACCCTATAGCAGTCATGTCTTCTCTGTTGCAGCAATGAGTTTGTCCACTTAGCATGGAGAAAAAGCCATTATGATGGGTACCTTTGTGTGATTAAGTATTATCAGTGGTCCCCATTGAAGAAGAAATAAACAAACTCAGCAAAGGCCTATCTTTGAGCCCCATGTTAAAAGATCTGCAAACCCAGAGCCCTCTACTTGCCAAATGGACACACAGGCTTTTCTCAACCTGCAGCTTGGCAGGGCTGCAGGCTACTCCTCCATGTTCTTAGACTGGCATTGGGTGAGGAACCAAGGATAATAGGTGAATGAACTGGTGGGATCAGAGCAAGACAGGTTACAAACTGGATGGAAAGTGTTGTCTTCTGTTGAAATAGCAACTCTGGAGCGGAGATGTGTGAAGCTTGCCCTAGCACAGAAAGAAAGCCTTCAGTGTGGTACCNGCAGGCTGCAATCTGCTACAGCAAGCCACAGTGACAAGGAATACCAAAAAATGAAGGGAGATCTTACACATTTATAATCAACCTTCTTAGTTCTATCATTCTGTTTTCTGGAAACATAGAGGCAAATAAGGAGGGCTGGGCTGGGGGTGGAAGGCCTGGTACTAACCAAATCATGTAGCCTTCCTGAATCTCCACCTACTTTCTGTGAAAATGGGAATAACAAAGCATGTTGTTTTTAAGGGCTTTATGAGGGGATGGCTCAGTGTAGAACATGTGTTTAATATGTGAAAAGCTCTAGATTCAATCCCCAAGCATCAAAAGAGAGGGGGAAAAGAAAGGAGGGAAGAGGAAAGGACATGGAGAACCTGAAACCTCACACCTGCAAATCCTCATAGGCTGCACCCCAAGATTAGGGTGGTAGACTCTGTTCCTGCTTGCATGATGCTGAGAAAGTCTAGCCTGTGTTTTCCTGCTTCAGAAAATAGGGTAAGAATAGCAGGTCTTGCCATTTACCTCATAGGGTGTTTCTAAAGACCAAGTCCTATGATTTGCATGACTTGCAGAGACATTTGAAGTCCATCAAATCAGATAGACAATGATGATAGATAGATTGATAGATAGATAGATAGATAGATAGATAGATACATAGATACATAGATACATGGATACATAGATGATAGAAATGATAGATAGATGATATATATATAGATGATAGATAGATACATATACACATAGATACATGGATACATAGATGATAGGGATGATAGATGATAGATAGATGGATGATATATATATATATAGATGATATATGAATAGATAGATAGATAGATAGATTATAGGCAATACAGAAGGTTTAAGTCTACCCCCAAATTAAAATGTCTACATCCATGCCCCAGTTCTCATGGAATTTAGTTTACCTAAATCCTTAAGTAACTCCAAAATTTCATCTGGCTAATTGTGATTGATTATCCTAAAGTAAGTAGTACTTAGTGCATTGTGGGGAAGAAATGGAAAGCCTTGTTCAACAATGGAATTTTTTTTGTTTCATCTCCTTTTGCAAAGTGAAAAGACCTCTCCTTGTCATTGTCCAAGAGTGTATCTTGATTAGACAGAAAGCTGCTCCCCAGCATCCCTCATTCCAAAAGGAGTCCTGAAGCAGTCTCCAGAGGCATAGTGCCTGCCCTTGGGCCAGCCAGGACCATGCTTCCAGTGTGTAGTCTCAGTCTTGATGCACACAGTAGGTAACTTGGAAACACTTTATTGCGTTTAAAAAACATTATCCAATATGTCCCTTTTTCTCCTATGGGATTTACCAACTTCCGGAACCCTAGAAGTCCTCAATATTAGCAAATTCTCTAAACCAATCATATGGAAGATGCTTAAGGAAACACCCAGTTCCTTCTGCTGATAACCACAATGTGTCATGTGACACCAACCCCCCTGCCCCCACCCACCAATATAGTAGCTTAATGTCNTCACATTATTTGTCAACATCTATCTACATTTTCAAGTTGCTAATCTTTTGCTTTTGTTATTTAAGGTCTTTTAAATTCTTAATTGTTACCCGGTTGCTTCAGGCTCCACATAAACAGTTAACCAAACACTCACACGAGGCAGCCGTTTCGCTTTCTGCGCTTGTTGTTTTTGGCACTAGGTCAGTTCTATGAACTTCTGGTGTCCAACTGGTAGGACCTGAAACACTGTGTTTAACAAGTGCCTGTAGTCAAAACAGTTGGCGTGTGCAAGTGAGGGGAGCTGGTAGTGACTGCAGCTGGTCAGCCGTCGGGTCGCGCACCGTGCAGAATCAGGTTGCTCTGTTTTGCGGCTAGGCTTTTGTTGCTGTTTTGTTGTTGTGGAATCTCTCTCTCTCTCTCTCTCTCTCTCTCTCTCTCTCTCTCTCTCTCTCTCTC